>JAGTTH010001576.1:0-34111 GCA_022606485.1 Agraylea sexmaculata
TATATATATATATATATATATATATATATATATATATACTAAATATATATGTATATATATATATATATATATATATATATGTGTGTGTGTATATATTAAAAATATTTAAAATATATTTGAATACGAAAAAATAAATAATTCATCACATAGATTATTGTAAAAAGGTGATCTCAATCCAGCTTATTATCATTAAAAGGGTGACCCTATGTAATAATTGTCTCTAAAAATGCCTTGAAACACTATATGTAATATGAAAAATTTATAATGATAATTTTTTAGGTATACAACATGTTTCTAATTGAGCTGCAAATACGTTCAACGCATTGTAAAACATGTAATACAATCATGATTTTATTATAATAAATAACAAAATAATTTATACCGCATAATTATTATTATGCGGTATCGTATATAATGTTAGTATCGTATGGCAACACTGTTCACTTCTCGTTCATGTATACAACTACATGTCTTTAATTAAACTTCAAATATTTTCAAAGCATTCGTGTAATGCAAACACGATTTTATTGTAAAACTAATTTATTATGACAGTTTGAGAATCTTCAGTTATTATCAATGAGTGAGTAAATGATGTAAGTATCGTATGGCAATACTCTTATACTTTATTTGAGTATTTCTTCGACCCGTAATAAATTATTTTATTATTAATTAGTTGGCATTACATGAAAGTTAAATTAAAGACCATACAGAAGAAGAATTAACCATACAATTAAACGAGGTATTAATATATTATGATATGATATCACCAATTATATCCGTTTGTAATTAGTTTGGGTTAAAATTAAGTTGCTTGTATGCGTAAATCCCTAATTTTTCTATACTCTAAAATATATTATTATCTAGCATATGCATATAATATGTAAGCAAGTATAAATGTCAACAATCACACTAAAACCTATCGGAAATACTATAAATGTAGTTGATATTTGCTCGGTGGTAAATTGACCAGACATGTCTCCATATGATGAGTCTCTTATTAAAAGGCTATATTTAGAACTTATTTATTATTTCGATCAATATGTACGTGAGAGAGAAATATTATACTGTCTTGTTTACTAGACGGATTAAATACCAATTATTGTTGAGGGTCACTGTAGGAAAATAGTATATTGTAAATATTATATATCTAGGACATGTTTATGATGAAAGATATTCATTTAGCTTAGAAGCAGGCACAAATTGACGGCGTGACAGCATCATGTCTCTTATTGACTTATCTTAGTCCTCTTCCACAAGACCCCTCCAAGGACCCCCTTCTGTACCAAAGAGATTTCTTTTTGTTAGCCCAAGGAAAATTACATTAAACGCAACATGCCTCATCGGTTCTTCCCCCACACTAAACGGTTCTTCGTGTTCTTCTTACGATTACTATAACAACGAGCCAATACTGTTAGACTATGTACATACAAGAATATATTTATTTCATCGGTTATTACGACTGAGATTTTGGGATTAATATTAATAAAATCCCGATCGATTACAGTGGTACCTCGAGATACGAATTTAATTCGTTCTGGGATCATCGTCGTATGTCAAAACAATCGTATCTCAAAGCAATTTTTCCCACACATACCGCCGTTCCAGCCCCGCAAAAATTTGTAGCAAAAAAAATGGTTTTCTTAACATACCACATGTTTTTGAATAAAAAAAATATTTATGTAAAATCGGCTATGGATAATCGGTAGGTGGATAATTGGAGGTTAAAATAAATAAGCTAGTTGTTACGCACATGATAAATATTTATCGATAAAAATCAATGTAAAAACATATATTATACACAATTCTGGCGCGAAATTCTAATAGTGACCTCCCATAAAAATTAGCGATCATCTATAAAATTATCGCGCATAAAAATTTGTATCTCAAATTTTCGTCCTGTGCCGAGGTAGAAATTTTCGAATATTATTCGTCGTATCTCAAGAGATTCGTATGTCAGGGCATTTGTATGTCGGGTACCACTGTATATTGATGTAGGCTTACTCTGATTTCCTAGATTGTAAGGTAAATACTGATAAAGTCGGAGACCTGTGTAACTAGTAATAGTTAAGATCACAGACAGACAATGAATTATCACGATTTTGTATCTACAAACTTAAATGTATAAAAATTTTCTCAAAAAGATAAATAAATAATGCGCCCACACCAGATGTTTTGCAATAACTCAATATCTTGGTTGAAAATTTTTTGAAATATTTTCAATCAAAAACTATTTTGAAAACCAGCATTTTTTCTCCTTGCCGACATTATGTATGAAATCTTCGCTTCTTATGTTTGTATAGCTAATTTCGTATTGAAAACACACGCACAGGTAGCTCAACTTACCGCAAATAGATGTGATTAATTATACTGACAATATATTTTGTATAAAGACACAATTATATTACAATTTCTTTATTAACATAAGTTTTTACATTGATTGATAGAACAATACATCTTTGGAAATAGACTTAGGTGTACAGAGTGTTTACATCTTTTTACCTATAACTAACATGAGAATGTTTTATTTAAATTTGACATGAATTAATAGTATTTAATTATAGAAAGAATGGGAAAAAAAATTAAAACCTATTTACAAATTTGAAGATTAATAAATAATAACAACGATAAAAGCAATATTAACAAAACAGTTACAAAATATAATGCTTAAAAACTAAATAACAATTTGTTTGGGTAAAACCAAATTTGAGTTGATTGGATTATTGGAAATTTTATTTTATTTTTAAAAATAATATCAGTTTTGGAAGTTCATTGGTAAAATGAACTTACGTTTCCTCGAGACATATTTGGTTTTATTTACATGTCTTATGATTGGGTTAGTCGGGAAGTATAAAGACACAATTGGTGATATTGGTATAATGTAATAAGTTAAAGAATCTCTGGATTTAAGTGTTAAAAGACAGTCATGATGAAATGCTTCTATTTTAAATTTGAACTATTTTTGTATAGAATATTAAATATTCACTTATACATAGACTTTTTAGGTATTTATTTTTCGCAGGGCTTGTATGAAACGGGAAAAATTATACAGCTGCGGTTGATTTCTCTTTTTTATATTCATAATCCATTATGCGGTGATATAAAAAATCTTTGATCACTTCTTATTTTTTCTATTCTACTAAAGCACTTACACTTAATTTAATACTGTTTAAACAGATAGCGCATTAGTTTAGATTTAAGTATTTTATTCTGTTAACTTAATAAGTGTTTAATCTAAGATACTGTTTGTGCGTCTAAGGAAAACAGGGATAATTCACTTTTTGGCAGCTTTGCACTAAAACTGGAGAGAAAACAAAGAGCTGCACTTTCCAGTGACTTGTTACAATTGCTATAAAAATAAAAACAAAATAACAAAAGATTTATATACAAGAAAGACTTTATCCTTGTTAGTCTATGCAAGCGTTTAGGCAAATCATTTTTTATAAAAAGTAGATGCTATTACCTCCTAATTCAACCTTTTACATTTCAATTTCCCGCTTGCACAGTTTCCATAAAATAAACGTTTTGAATCGAAGATTTTATACTCCAAACGAAAATAAATGCACAATTAACCAAATATTCAAATCTATTTGATAAAATTACGAATACACATTTACATTTAAAAAACGTCAAAACATGTTAGACAAGGATGTATTTGTCACCAAAGGTTTCATGTGATTCTGTTTCTACCGTTCGTACTGTTTATCTGTCACCTATCGATATTCCTAATAAAATTACACCGTATTTCACTTAATATGGTAAAGTGCCTCTCTAGTATCGGATTTTAAAGACTTCAGGTTTCTACAGCCCGCATATGTGTAAAGTATATGTATAATATGCACCAATTTGTAAATGGGTTTATATTTTTTTCCCATTTTTTTTATAATTAAATACTATTACTCATATCAAATTTAAATAAAACATTCTCATGTTAGTTATAGGTAATAAGATGTAAACACTCTGTACACCTAAGTCTATTTTCAAAGATGTATTGTTCTATCAATCAATGTAAAAACTTAATAAAGAAATTGTAATAATAGTAGTTACCCAACCATGTTCCAATGTGTAAAAACAATACGCATGGCACTTCTATCTTTATAATTTTTTTTCATTCATTTTTTATTCATTTTTCATATTCACTACAAGAGTTTATGAAGATTTATTATTGGTAAAACATATTGAAAATGTATCCAAATAGTTATTTATTAGTTTTTTACAATTGTAAGTATCTACCTATTGAGTGAAAAAACATTTTTACACACCTTTTCATGAAGTCTTCGAGCATTTGATGTTCAAAATATACTTAGAAAGAACTTTTTAGGATGGAATACAGCTCCAAACAAGGCTATAATCAAAGAGATGAAACGAGTTATTGTTGAAGGTCTTTGTCATATACATATAAACTCGTAAATATAATGATGGTAATAGATAACACGAGTGGGGTGTTTCCTTTGATGCGGCGACTCGTTTACATGAGACACGACTAAAGGACAGAAAGTATTGTATTAGCCGGTAACTTGGTTGCTCCTAACTTTGTAAGGATGGGAATATAAAAACGAATTACAGTTCTCGTGTCACGTTTTCTTCTCCTTGTATCCTTTTCGGCAGCCGCTTTTTGTCTAGCGGTAATTTCGTTCCGCCCGCCCATTTATAACGGCTCTTCACGTTTCAGCATATTTTTCACGGCACAAGTCGTACAAGTTTTGACACCTGAAGTCGAATATCACAGACGAGGTGAAGAAAGTCCGACTGCTTGCCAATTATTATTCCTTCCGTGACTTCGTTGCACTAGCAACAGCCGCAATGCGAATTTGAATTCGACGTCTTTTTACCATCGTTTCATTTATTTTCAAAATATTTCTAGAAATGAATACATTCATTGAATCTTATATTATAATGCGTAATACAGCATGCTAGCTCAGGGGATAAGACGCCCTGGCTACTAATACTGTGGTCATAGGTTCGAATCCCACTCAAGTCAAGAATTTTTAAATTGATTTGATCGGTTATTACGACTGGGAGATCGGGAATTATATTAATAAAATCCCGATCGATCGTCTTGATCCAGGTTTACTCTGATTTCCTGTATTGTAAGGTAAATACTGATTATTAAGTCGGTGACCTGTGTAACTAGTAATAGTTAAGATCACCGACAGACAATTAACACGTTGTTGTGGATAAGAAACCCTCTCAAAAAAGCTCCATCAGAGATTTAGGTTCTCTGGTATTCCAGACGTCTATGTTCTCTTAAGAATAATAAAAAAATAAAAATAAATTACCTTCTTTAGCTTTTCATAATCAAGAATTCTCTTTCATTGAAGCGATCGTCTACATATATTGAGTGAATCCCATTTTTTATTAACGCCCCGAAAGGTTATTAAAAGGTTTTCACAGAGTTTGTTTTTTTAGATACAAAATCGTGTTAATTATTTTTTTTTCAAACTTTTACAAGTCGGTGATCTTAACTATTACTAGTTTATTTATTTAATTATTTACACACATATATGTACATAAATTACAACCACCATAACCTTACAGATGGTTTTAAAAATAAAAAGATGAAGATTAAAAAAAACAGCAAACTCATAGAGAAATTGTCTCTCTGGGCATCAATTAGCTATACAGGTTTATACAGAAATCAGAGTAAACCTAGGTGAAGATGATTGATCGGGATTTTATTAATATTATTCCCGATTTCCCATTCATAATAATAATCAAATCATTATTTTACTCGAGCAGGATTTGAACCCATGACTACTGTATTACCCATGGCTATTAATAAACTAAGTAATTTTAAGACACCATGAGTTTCAGTTACTGATATCTAAGTCCTTACTGAAAAAGTTTTAAATCAATAAAAATAATTACTCCAACCGTCCCGAGCCTTAAACTGATAAAAAAACTAATCAATATATGAATTCTATTTTTTTCCAAAGAGCCAACATATTTTGTTTATTAACATAAACATAGTCAGTATGATTTTTCATTTGAGATGAAATTCGCAATTTACCAATACATATAATTTTTTTTCTTTTAAGATAACTAACTGGGTGAATTTTATGATATATGTATGTTCTCCAAAATATAATCCTTTGCAAACTGGAACTATTCGATAATATTGTTTACTTCAGTTCAATCACAAGTGAGATACAGTATACTTTCCAATATTTATTATAATAAAATTGTCTTGTTGTGTGTGGTGGCTATTAATAATGTATTGGTAATAACTGTGAGGATGTTGTGCGTGTGGACCACTTAATGTTCAAGGGAGGATGGCTTAACACTCCAGGACCTTTTTGCTGAATTACACCAACCTTCCTCATACTATTGCAAGGATAACCTACATCGGCGATTATTCATCTAAAATAATACTAAGAAAAAATTAAATTATTCTGAGATATTGTCATAGAAGATTATTTTGATTGTATCAAAGTTCTTTTATGAAAATATTTTTTTTAATAGAATGTTTTATTTTATAAAATGATTTTTTTATAGTTTTAACCGTATTTACTCAGTATTTACATTAATCGGTTACAATTAATTTTACAATAATTATAAGTGATCTGTATAGTTCAGAAATGATAATAATAGTTAGGATCACCGACATTTGAAAATTTAAATAAGAAAAAAATAATTAACACAAAGTTGTGAGAACCTTGTAATAATAACCCTTTGGATGTTTATAAATATATTAGAAAAAAGAATTTCTGATTATGAAAACATCGCGGATTCAATAAGATTACAGCTTTTTTAAATTAAAAAATATTATTTGATTATAATAAAAGATTAATTGAAACTATTAAAAATATCACAAAATAATATTATTTATGTCGGATTAACAAACGAAATAAAAATTTTCTACAATGTACTAAAAATCTCATTTTTTTCAATGTTGACTTCGCAAAAGCAAAAATTATAAAAATCTCCGAACTTGAATAAAAACAAGATTGAATTGAAAATGTATTTATTAAAATAAGATAAATATGGTTAGTGACATTTTTATAAGAAGTCTGTTTTTTTATATTTTATCATAACATTACCATATTTTAAAATAAATAGTTTAGTCAGAATTTCCATGGAATGGTGAAAAATTCTTTATTGGTGTTTTCGGTCTTAAGCTACGGTTTCCTAGGTGTATGGTATCATAAACGCACATTTACTCTAATAGAATTATTTTGTGAGAACTTGAGCCTCGGGCGAGGCATTTACTAACATAAAATCGACCAAAAATACAGCAAATTAACTCTCCCGCCGTCTCTATGGTGTGAGTTTACGATACCATCAGTCTAGGAAGCCGTAGCTTTAGAATCTCACCGTTCCACGTAAATCCCGACCAACCCGTTAAAAGCAAAATAATTTAATTATATACCGTGACGCACTACTCCCTTTCAGGGTTGGCCCGGTCTGTTGCTGCACTCAGATTTATATATTGACAATCCTTCTGTAGATTCATGATTCTGTTCATACATCTTCTTTCATTCTTGGTGCTCCTAACAGCAGCACCAACACATCCACCCATGTCTTCTTCGGTCTTCCTTTTCCTCTCTTTCCGCTAATCTCGCCCACATAAATCAGCTTAGTCAGTCTTTCATCACTAATTTTTTTGACGTGTCCAAACCACCTCAGAAGGTTCTTCCCCCTCCGGTGTAACATGGATCCCTTCACTCCACATTCATTCTTCACTTCTTCATTTCTCAGTCTGTCATAGCTGGTGTTCAATTCATTTTTAAATGTAATAATTATTTTATTATAATTTTATTTCTAAGATCGTATTGTTTCGTAGCATGGTATTTTGAGATGGGACTATTTTTTTGTTATCAAAGTGTTAGTCGAAGTTGTTGGTGAAATTGTGTCGTTTACGATTGGCACGGGGAGCACGTCCATGGCGGCGGTGGCGAAAACTTCATGTATTATTTGAAGACGAGCCTTCTTTGCAACGAAGACGCCTTCTTCATATCCGCCCCCATCGTTTCGATTCATTACATCTTTATGTGACTTTTTATTGCGGAAAATATACAAGCCGAGCCTTCCTCCCGAGCATCTCTCAAATGATATCACCGTGACCATCGAAACAGACACGCCAGGTTTCGTGCATCTTAAATTATTAATACGTATCGATCAATGAACTAGATGTGTCATGCGTATTATTATCATTAATTGGATAATGACCCACACTACTACATGCGCATATTATACATTTTTTCTATAATACTGACAAATGTCCATTATTGCCGAACCGCATTAGGTTTTTCCTGTAATGGCAAATTGATGATGGTTCATGCTTTACTATTATGATTGATTGTGTATAAATATATATATATATATATATATATATTAAATAAATTACTTACTTAAAATTTTAACTTAAATTAAACTTCTTATTTATAAATTCACTCAATTGAATAAAAAAATGGTATGCATTAAATATGTATGTACATACTTGACTTTAAATATTTTTATTTAAGGTTGATATTTTATGCCAATACAGTGACATATTATTTATTCATATAATATAATACCAGCGTTTGCTCAGGGGATGAGACGCGTGGCTACTAATACTGTGGTCATGGGTTCAAATCCCCCAGACAAGTCAAGAATTTTTAAATTGATTTGATCGGTTATTATGACTGGGAGATCAGGAATAATATTAATAAAATTCCGATCGATCGTCTTGATCCAGGTTTACTCTAATTTCCTGGATTGTAAGGTAAATACTGAGGCGATTATTAAGTCGGACAGAGCCGCTCTGTCAATGACCTGTGTAACTAGTAATAGTTAAAATCACCGACAGACAATTAATACGTTGTTGTGTATAAAAAACCCTCTCATAAAGAAAGCTCCATCAGAGATGTGGGTTCTCTGGAATTCCAAACGACTGTTTTCTCTTAATAATAATAAAAAAATAAGAAATTTGAAATCAGTTGAACCAATTGGAGATGTTACATATTTTAACATTATATTGAAGTTTATTAAAACGAAATCATTCTGAAAAAATAAATTAACCTCGATATACCAATCATCTCAGGCAGGACTTGAACCTGCCTATATAATCGAACAAAAATAAATTAATGTGCATTAAAGGGATGTAGTCTGATAAAGTGGATTTCTGACGATCATTCCAAACATCTCGATAGCATAGTGGTTAGTGCATCTGGGGCCATACCAGAAGAGGCAGGTTCGAGTCCTGCCTTGAGATGATCGACATATTATTTGTTATCGAATATACCAAGCAACTTTTAATGACACTTTAATACAGTGAAAGACAGTGTAATGTTATTAGAAAGATCAACAAGTGACAGATAAACAGTACGAACGGTAAAAGCAGCGCCCCAAGCGGCTGTTGTACAAAACCTTTGGTGAAAAATTCATCTTTGTCTCCCATGTTCCAATTTAAATCTACCGCATTATATAAAGAGAAATGTTACGACTTAATCGTTATTTATAACCTAATATTGTAAGTTTTGAATACTAAATTATACTATGAGAAAATCCCCTTCTTAAATTATGTACTTGTTGTTCCTATATGGTCACGATGTATGGGAATTGCAGTCCTAGTCTGAATTGACCCTAACCCTTTTTCCAATAGCTTCTTTACAGAATATTAAATAAAAATCACACTTTAATTGTTTTTGTATCGCAATTCTATGTTCAGTTTAACTGGTAAAATATAAATTTGAATTAATGTTATCATATAATTTATTGGCATCTCGTTACCAATTTTCCAGCAGTCGTAAAAGCTAAAAACATATTTTGTTTGATGATTTAGGTTCTCGTTTATGTAGGCGTTAGGTTGCATGGGTGGGGTGTCCATGATTCATGCATACAATTCCCCTGATTGCAGTGTGATAGAGCAAATTTATAGCGAGACAAAAGCTGCACTAAAAAGTACTCACCCTACAACACTTTGATCGATGGCATCCTTTCCTAAAATACATACATTCCTACATATCTGCGTCCATTTATTTATTTATTTATAGCCGGTGTTACTCCGTCCCTTGGAGATTTAAAAAAAAAAATTCGAACCTGTTATAAATGAACAAATAAAGTTTGGACATTTTTTATCTACAAGTGCTACAAAAATTACTCATCACAATATTATTATACAAAAAAATATTTAAAGCTTATTTTGTAGTTGTTTTCAATTAGTTTATTAAAGTTATATAGTTCACCATCATAAAGGCTCTGCTTGACTTAAATAATCACCTTATAACGCAGGAAATCAGAGTAAATCTAGATCAGGATTCTATTGAAAATATCCCTGATCACTCTTTTTTTATTTCTATTTTATTTGTGAATATCCATACATTATAAAAAAAGATATTATTTAAGTATCTCTTAGTACAAAAAATATATTAAATTTACTGTTTTTACTATACTGTTTAAAAATTCATACAAAAATGTCAATAGTTAATTTACTTCAAAGTCAAAGTATAAAAAAAATATTTATTTGTATACGCCTTCAGAGGCTTTTTGGTAATGTTTATAAAAAAATGTTTTTTTTAGAGACAACATCGTGTTAATTCATTGTCTATGATCTTAACTATTACTATTTACACAGGTCACTGACTTAATAATCAGTATTTACCTTACAATCCAGGAAACCAGAGTCAACCAGTATCAAGAGGAACTTCTTCTCTTCTTTTATTTTACTTGAGCAGGATTTGAAACCTTAACCACAGTATTTTTAGCCACGCGGTTTATCCCCTGAGCTAATACGTCTTATAATCCAGAGAAGATTTTTTTATTACTATTATTCCCGATCGTCGAGTAGGGGCACGCAATAGAAATATGTATATAAAATTGATATTAACCTCCTTAATAAATTATAAATATTATATTATTGAGTTTAAATAGTTGCATATAATGGAAGGTAGTATAATGTTATGTTGAAGTGGTTGGTCTCTGTTTGATAAGCACGTCCGGCATGGCGTCCATCGTTATTTGTTTACGTGGATAAGAGAGGCTCACGTGTTTTCTGTATAAGAAGTTAAGTTGAAGAAGGCTTGTTGTGAACGTGAGGGGAAGACCAGTATTGGGATGATGGTAAACGATTTTCCTTGTACCAGTACTTCAACCCCTAATAAACGGCGTCGCGACGCCCCGCCGCTCTATGCCATACTATACTCAACAGTTAACATAAAAACACTATACTTTCAACATAAGGTCGTGACTTCTCTATTTCACACTATACTGTCAATCAACTACACATATCTCGATTGATATAAGCTGATAACTATAAAAAAATCCTTACAAATCATATTGCACCAGTATTTTATTTTTGAGGCATTTATTACAAGAGTATTTTCTAAATATTTATTAAAAAAATAACATGATATAAACTTGTCATACAATTCATCAACGGTTAGGTAGTTCCATATCCATCTAAATAATTATTATAAAATTAATATTGATATTATTTGGTGATAAAAAAATATTTATTTCATAAATGAATATCTCACTTATCGTAAATTTGGATAATATCATTATCATAAATAAATAATAAATAAAAGATACTCATTCAAAATAATAACGTAGAAATTACTTTAATCAACAAGTTAAGAATAAATTTTAGCTAGGTAACATTTTTTAAATTATAATTGTGTCTCAGACTCATTTTTTGGCTACGGGTTATAAAAATTTAAAAAAAACTAATAAATACTACACATAAATATTCTGTGAACTATTTTTATTGATTTATTTGTAAGTATCTTAGTACAAATTTACACATTAAGGGCTTCATTTTTTATACTGTACAAAGAAATGTAATATTTTGATTTTGATATTTATTTATATAAATCTTACGCAGAAAATATTCAATCATCCTATATTGTGATAAAATGGTGGAATAGTGGTTTTAGCTATAAGAGGGGAAAAGTGACGACAGAAGGTCATACTAAAAATGCTACATTTGCCCTTCATTTTCAACGGAAAGTGTCGACTATTATATAAAAAAACGTATTAATGAATTCTCCCTATTTTTTTATTATGATATATAACTAAGATGATAATCATAATATATTTTAATTACCTATTTTTTTCTCCGACAATGTGTTGTAGTATTTTTCAATTTAGTTAGTGGGTGATATTTTAGGGTCGGCGACAATATTTAAGAGCGTCTCGACGCGACATGTCGGCATCTTGGTGTTAATAATTTCAAAATAATATCCTCTTAAATCCATGATAATCCAGGACATTGCTCACAGATAGTATTAAATAAATAGCCCAGTGATAATAGCATAATCTATTTAATATGTTTTGCTTGAATCACGTACAATGTAAGAATGTCCAGCTGAATAATAGGTATACATATAAGGGATATAATATCCCAGAAATAACTTGTAGTAAAGTAGTTTCATATAGTGAAAAGACGTAGTTGTAATATCGGTAAGCAAACATTATAGCTGAGGCTTTCTCCTTTATCTGCTACGACTGGAAAATATATGCGTCTACCGTGACATTCTTACAAAACTATCATACAACACTTATTATTATAAAATATATTTAATTATATACACTTTATATTCCATCCGTATTCAATATTTCTTTTTAATACATACATACCTCTTTCAAAATATTAAAAAAAAATCAATCTCTTTAGAGTTTGTAAGGTACACAACGATTTTACTAAGCATTTGGTACAAATATGAAAAAAATATTCTTACATAAGGCTATTTTTTACGTAGGCACGTATTTTATACTATATTTTCTACTTATGTAATACGATTGTTAAACTTAAAATAAAATAATAAAATATTATTTTTTAATTTGTGGTCGTGGTTGAAAAGAATATGAAGTAAAATCAAATTGTTTAATTTAAAAAAATGATCTCCTGTAATACTTTCATAATATATGTATACAAGCATAAGTTCTTGTGCATATAATATCAATTTTTTATCGACAATTTGTATATCGAGGATATACTGCAAAATGCACTTTAATTTCACGCGAATTAGTGAAAAAAAAGTCTTAACAGAACTATAAATTTATTTGAATAATTTTTAATGTGGTATAAGTCAATGTCTTCTTTTATCTTTCCAAATATGACAGATTTATAAAAAATACCTCTATTTTGACTACCAGAACTAACTAACCAAAAGAAATTAAAAATTTAAATTGGACCTAGATTTTTTCTCCCGAAATATTGATGATACAACTAAATGCATTTTAGCAGTAGGTAAAGTAATAAAAAAACATACAAATGCATCCCTAACTCAAAATATGACTTAGGCATTTAAGCAGTACATCATCGATATGTACTTCTATAAAATCCACTTGTGTGTCATCTGATTGCATATACAACATGTCTTTAATTGATACTCAAATAATTATATGTAAGGAATGGTACATTAACTGTAACACAACCACACCTTTATTAATGGTCCAAGTCGGCTAGTTAAACTTTTCAATTTTTAATTATTATTTTAAAAAGTTTGAAAATATTGCGTATAAACTTATTAGGTGATTGACCACCTGATTTGAATATTGTAACAAATTACGGTACAGCGTAATTTCAACCAAAATGCAGTACGCACATTGCAAGTAAACAACAACAAATTCGAATTTGAACTGGACCTTGAACTTGAACCAATGCGATGACATCATAACATGTTTTTATTATTCTCTAATGACAAAATATATTCACTCATTAATAAAACCGAAAATTCTCAAGCTGTCATAATAAATTATTTTATTATTAATAAATTATTTTTTTAATATAAATAAATGCTTAGGCCCGATTTAGTATATTTTTTTTAATAATCGCACCGGCATTACATAATGGCGAAAAAAATCTTTTAGTTTCAAACGAAAACATGTTGTATATAATAATAGGATGATAATATTAATATTGAAGATAGTGTGCGACGCCTACGACAATAATTGCACTCGAAAGCGCGGTTCAATATGACGCCTCGTGCATAATAAGCACAGTCTCCGTGGATAACTTTTAACGGTCAATTGTGCATGTAATGGTATTTAATATAACAAGAAGTATGTTCATTACTGGTAGACAGACATCCGTTTCTCATTAGGGAAGCCTTAAAGATAAGACGAAGGCGTCGCGACGCCCCGCCACTTCTAATACCACTTGCTTCCAGACAAACTTGGTCACGATAACACAACACATGCCACTCTTCATCCATTTCGATTAACGATCTTGTTAACAGTTCAACGAGCTTTTATACACACACATTACATACATATATATGAATATATACAAACACTTTTACATGCAATTAGGTAACACTTCTAGAATCGAATCAAACAGTTGCCTATAAGATCTTATACTATAGAGAGTACTAGCAAAATAAATAACAACCCATTATAAATTAAATGCAATAAATTCACCAATTATAGATTTAACCACGACATAAATGTGAATTTAGTAACAAAGATGTAAAAGTTTGATGAAGGCTCTACTTTACATTATACTTTATATATTTTATAAATTATAACAGTACCGCATTTTGCTATTTAAAAAGAGTACAGTCAGTTATTTTTTAACAAAAATCATTGGAATGGATGCTTTTAATTTCATATAACTAACCTTCAACCACGACATAATCGTGAATTTAGTAACAAAAATTTTGTAATAATTTACAAAAATATGTAAAATACCAAGTAGATGATTTAAACATTTTTTAAAAAAAATATTAATAAGTGTGTAATATAAAAATTGTTATAATTTTTAAATCGGTTTAACCAATCATAATATAGATATTATGTAACGTAGCCAAAAACTTCTCCGGGCATTTATTTAAATAAATAAATTTATTATATTGTTTACGTTTAAGTGGAATTAGTTTTATGTATATTTGTCAATATTGTGGAACTTATATCAAATAAATTACTTTAAATAAATCAATATGGTGCTTTTATAAGGGTATTAAGTACAATAGAACCATCATCAAACATCTGCGGTAATGAAAAATCAATAGCTTATTAAAGTGTATAAAAAAGAGAAATAATCCGGCAAATAAGTGATTGATAATTTATTTAATTCGGGATTTTTTCGCTTTAATACCAATAGTTTAATATAGTATTAATTAAGTTTGATGAGGACTCTACTTTACTTTATACGCTAATATTTTATAGCAGTACCGCATACGCACAACTTATTTTATTATTTTCTTAATCCTCTTTTACTGTTTTACAAAATCTAATATTCAGATTGTTGTATAAGCATATTAAATAATAGTAATATGATATAATAGTTCAGGTAAAGAGAGCACGTGTAGGACAGTGTCGGCATTATTGCAGCATAGTGGCTAAACTAAAACACCAACTGCAGCCAACTAACACGAAATTTTACACATGCCCTTATAGTCTATTCCACTTTTATATTACAGAAAAATCCACTAAAAAAACACCTCTATGTATCTCTTAACTGCTAAAAGTGCTATTAGGAGAATTTAATATAAATCGACATAAATTATTATACATTTTAACATCCCCGATATACCAAACACCTCTGGCTATCTCCAACCTTAGATGATTGGAATATCTAGGCTAATTCTTCTTTTTTTCGAAATAATTTCACTTTAAAATGTTCAAATGTGTTAAATCTCTGATTGATTAAACTGATTTCACAAAGATATACTATTATTATGTTTAAAAAATGGAAATTGCAGAAAACAACGAATAATATTATCAAAGATATAATATTTTATAAGTTAATTCGATTGATATTATGACTAGGCTTGAGAATCTGAAGATAGCCTCAAAAGGCCTTATTTATAAGGACATTTATTAATATATCACTGTATTTAAAAAATAATCTAAGACTTACCGAAAAGCCTTACACTTGTGGTGAATAAATAATTTTGTCCAATCCAAAAATGAAATTCCATCAAGCAAATATTGTTAATTTTAATGCACACTGTATATAATATTTATCGTGTTGATAACTTGATGGAATTCCATAATTATTTAAAGAAATATGTATACGCATTACTAATTTACATCAAAATATATGTATTTGTCATAGAAATGTTTTTATTTTTTTAATGTTTATTTAATAATTTTTAAGCAAAACAATGAAATAAATATGTAAGCTATTTTCTCAATATGTTCTCAATATGTCAATGTTTATAAATGTAAATAAAATGTTAAATGAACAGTAGGTACATACAAATTCAAAGGTTTATTAGTAAATACATTTTAGTCAAAATAGAGGTTAATATTGTAATCGGTATATTTAATTTATTATTTAAAGCACAATGTATCTTCCGTGTACTTAAATGCAATAATAACTATATTTTCATGTGACGGCACTTGTTTGAAGTTGTAAAGTGTACATTTGTCACGATGAGCGTAAATTTTCCGTGTGAAGCAATAATAATGGATGATTTTTTAAATTAAAACCTAACGACTGGCACGACACGCCAAATAGACCCAACGGCGCCAACTTTAACGACCTGAATATCTTCAATGCCTTCAAAATTTTACAAGCCGACATCAAAATATGCTGCTTTTATGGCTTTGTGAAAGAATGCTGGAACAGGCGAAGAAAGAATCATGCCAGCTTAATAGTCATATTCTCTTCTATTCGAATCATTCAGCGTATTTAATATTTCTTAAGATGATATAAAACATATTTGGGTAATGTATTTTAAAATGATAACGAGACGGAAGTTTTCTACGAAATACACCAAAACTGCATGAAAATCAGCTAACCGTGACTGAAAATATTGTATACGAAGCATTCGAACTTAAGGTCAGTCGGCCATATACCGATAATTTTCAATACGCCCCATCATTTTGTTAAAGTTCATAAAATTATCAAATATTTAAGTTTTCCCCGTTAACAGGGAGGTTTTCGATCTGACCTGTAATTCACCGACTGCATTACGAATTTAGGTGTGGGGGGCATTTACCATAAAGTAGTATGTTGGTTATAATGGTATTCGTAGAACCGGAGTACAGTAGCAGAACAGGCGACCGACTGCCTGTCGCCGGCCTCTACGTGAGCTACGGGCTACGCCATACTACGCCGTAGTCATTGCTATCCTCTGCACTAATGCACCTACACACACATACTTTTGATTTACAACACTGTCTATGTAGTGACAATGTATGTTTTTTGCCAGGCACTCACTTAATGTGAAATATTTTAACGCTCTTTGTAAGTGCATTTCAATTCTCTCGAATATTTTTAAAACACAAGTTCCCTAATTTTATTTCCCGCTGCATCAAATCAACGCCACTAAATAAAATAAATGTTTTATACATAATTGAATAAAAAATTACATATATATATATATATATATATATATATATATATATATATATATATATATATGGTATATATATATATATATACCTTAATTATATAAATTATTTTATAAATAAGATATGAATAAAAGTCTAATTTTAATAATAAATATCAGATCCCGTAGATGAGTTAAATACCTTGTTAAAAATATTTTTTTCTGTTTTATGAGGATTTATAAAGATAACAAATATATGTAGAGTGATATATATAAAAAGTAAGATTTCTTCAGTTGAATATAGAAATGATAAAACGCTTTACCTCGAATTGTATTATTTCTGTCCTGTAATTATATTAACTAATGAGTATAAATGTCGTTAAAACTGTCCGTAATGCCATGTTAATGTTTTGTTTTTGCTTTAAAGGAATACACTAATTTTAAAGTATAAATATGTATATCATTGTTTAAAGTTCATAACAATCTTATTTATTTATACTATTAAATTGGCTGTAGCTTCTTACTTACATTGAACTTTTTAAACGTATAATATGTATCGTACTATAATTTAAGGATTACTCTTTTCAGCTTTATTTTGAAAGTTACAGTCAAATTTTATAATCAAGAGTTTGTTGTTTAAAATTGACATAAGATTAAATAGACTTATTAAAATGAGGTCAGACGTCAGCATGTGGAAGGAATATATAGATTTATTTGAAGCATATATAGAAATATATGTGTGTTTATATATTTAGGGTTGTGGGATCCAAAGTGTCTATGTGGCTTCGTAGAGTGACTTTATCGTTGGCTGCAGATGCACTTTTGGGTGGCATCAAAAATTCATAATGTGCGGACGGCCACACATACTATCGGTTGGCCATTGAGGCTTCTATTGTACCATATATACATAGTACATGGTATATAGTATATAGTACATAGTATGGTCCTCCATATTGCCATACATACAATTACTACTATGGTGCACAACATCTTGATGCATATTAAATCGCACTGACCACTCGATGCACCCTCGAGGGGACTTAAACCACTGTCCTGTTCAATTTACGACATTGACGTTTTATATAAACATTCCTAAATCGATGGTTGATTAATACAAAAATTTATTTAAAAAAACACACTTGTAGAACTACTAAAATATATATAATACAATACCGTGACGCCTTCCCTATTGGCGGGAGTCCCTTTATAAGGGGTTGGCCAGGCCACCTTGGCCTTTACGGGAGAATATAGTAGAGATGGTTTCCCAGGCCACCACACAGCAATGAGTACTTAAGATCTAGTTTGCTAAGCTAGATCTACCAAGTGACTCCGGTGCCGTGAATCGAACCCGGGAGTCTTCACTCACGAGTCCGTTACACTAACCACTGGGCCACAAGGCGGCTCATATATAATACATAATAATAATAATAAAATAATATTATATATGAAGATAACAAAAATACTGTTAAACACGGATATAGTAAAATCATTAACGACTGTGGAGACAAACAAAATATTTATAATACTAATTGGCAGTCTACAATGAAAGAGAAAAAAATATATTTCAATTTCAAATAACTTTGTTTCGTATTTGTAGTATAATATTAAATGACTGATTATTTTTGTGCAAATATATATATCGGATTAATTTTCATTTAAATATACACATATTATTCTATTGATTCTACAGATAAATCTATTTTATTAATTTTAAAATGAATGTTTTACATTTTAATAATGTCACAGTCTTAATATAATAATTTTATATACATTCTATTTATACATGTTTTTTTTATATACTTTTCTTTTTTGTTTGTTTTAGATATTTTTGATTATTATTAATGTTTTCTGTCTTATCTGTAAAAAATACTCTTATATGCATATAAATAAATTACGAATTCAAAAATTTTATCAGCTGTTTTTTTTATTATCGTTCAGTCACTTTAATGATAAACTTAATCGGAAAAAGATCTTACTTAAATATATATGATCATATTAATCGTGAGTTGGTTGAATGTGTAAAATATAAATGAATTTATTTAGTTTAATAAATGTGCACAATATAATATGAATATTTTCACATATCAACAACATGAGAATTAAAATATACATAATTAGCCTTGTTTACTTTATGTTTGCAATTTCAACTTGTTTTCAAATTGTCATCTGAATAAATCTCGTGATAGAATTTAAAGTTCCCAAAGCAATAGTAAAGGGAAAGATGGTAAAAGTGTATAGTGAGCAAGTTCACTTTTCCATATAAGGGCACGTGTCCTCGTGTTGGTTGAGCACGTAGCAAACACGTGAGCAATGTGTTTGTTTCTTTGGCAAAAGATATTGAAAATATAGCGTAAAGTATTCCCAGATGGTTGCTTGCTGGACGTTGCACCTTCAAACTTTATCCGCTCTTCTTGTTTCCTTATTGAAACCTCTCATACTAACTCCAATACTACGCCTACACACGAAACTTATGTGCCAAGTGCTAACCACTTTTCCGCTCCTAAATAAAATCGCTTCTGAATCACTCTTCAAACATTCCCGAGTGTTTCATTCAGAGCACTAACTAGTGCATGGACATGCTTTTCATATTAGACATTCAAAAATATACACAAACTTGTTATCGTGGATGCCTAAGCTGAAAACTTGTGTGCGCATTGTGAGTGTTTAAACTCACGTTTCAAGTTTTCAAGGAAATAAAATAAACTTTCAACAAATGCACAAAATATATCGCAAATTTAAAATAAGTTTAACCTGTCAAAATTCACCTGCATCGCAAGACCTCGGCGTAAAAACAGCAGATGTCACAAGAATCAAAGTGTATTTTCATCCATTGTATTAATGATATTGATATAACCGAAAACGTATTTACATATATTTATTTTCTTATTTATTTACATATAAACGCTCATAAGAGTTTTTTTTGACATAACATAAAAATATAAGTTACAAATATTAAAACATAAAGTACAAGTATTTAAAGACAAAGTAAAAGAATTAAGGTGTAATATGCTAAGGTTTTTTTAAAAACAAAATTAATATATGTACAATAAAATTAATTAAAAAATTTGCTGTTGTTTTTCCTCCGAGGTGTTTAAATATTTAATTAAGTATTTTTTTTCCGGACATTATAAAAAAAGATATGTTATAATAGCTCTTTTGCTTATAACGAAGTCATTATTAATATATATATATATATATATATATATATATAGACATTAGATATCGATATATAGATATGGGTTTTCCCTGAATTATAAATATGTCTTTTAATCCTATTTTTATACTGAGAATTGAATATAAATCGACATAAATTATACATTTTAACACCCTCGATATACCAAACATCTCTAGCTATCTCCAACTTTAGATGTTTGGAATATCGAGGCTAATTCATTTTTTTCGAAATAATTTCACTCTATTTTTTTGTTAAAATGTGTTAAATCTCTGATTGATTCAACTGATTTCACAAAGATTATATGAACTATATTATTTTTTTTAAAAAATGGAAAGAAATTGCAGTGGGTGTACAGAATATATAAATCTTTTTACCTATAACTAACATGAGAATTTTAATAACATTTTTATTTGATATTAGAGGTACCTAATATTAAATAATCAAAAAATAAAAACCCACATGCAAAATATTAACAACCAAATAATAAAATATATGAAATGAAACATTAATTAAAATTAACATAAACGTGTTTTTTGAAAATGACTACATTAACAATAAAGAATATAAATTGTGTATATTTAGTGAAAAATTCCATCGGTCAAAAGACTTGAAAATGAATATTTTTTTATCATTGGAAAAAATTCCAGCAAGTTCTTATAAAATATATATATTATTCTCGTAGTACGGTGTATAAATCTGATTTTGGATTGCTACGAAGTATCATGTATGTGGTCTCCTTTGAAGAATAATAATATACATGTGAAGTCACAACGAATAAAGATGGAGATTTTCAAGTAGCCTTGCGAATATAAGCAAATACATTATATGCGGTTGTATCTTTCATGAATAATTTCATAGACGGTACTGAAAAGACAGGACAGATGGACGCAGAGCCGCGTGGGAAAACCTTTCGCCCACATATACTAGGACATAATATTTCATATAAAAGATATTGGTTTAATTTGAATGAAGACAAGGCATTGCACCGTGATTAAATATAATTTAGTATGCATTGCCTTTTCAATTGGACATCGCATCGCACTTTGTCCTCTTGTCTGCCTTCCAATATATTGTTGTCTTTTGCAGTGCAACGAGAATAATAAGTATATACATAAATAAACAGGGTGTGTACATACAGATAATATAATGGCAAAAGGGAGGATGTTCTGGTGACAGGCACAGGGTGTCGACAGAGCACCCTCTGTGACCACTCACCATGAAATTAAAAACCAAAAAAGCAAACAGATTGAATAATAGAAAGGACAGAGAAACAGGGGACATACCAGGCCTGTGAAAGCCTTCGAGGCTTCTTCTTGCTCTCACTAAAACATTCCTTCAATTGAATTATAACCGCATCGTATCAATGAAAGACAGCCTCAATACATCTTAGATGAAATACTTCCCATATCAAAGCGACTCGGTTATTTTTTATACTAACAGTGGGAATTCTTATAATAGATTCATCTTTTCATATATTTATAACTTAATTTATATGTAAAGAAGTATATATATTACAATTTCTTTAGTATGCATAAGTTTTTACATTGATTGATAGAACAATACATCTTTGAATATAGACTTAGGTGTACAGAATGTATAAATCTTTTTACCTATAACTAACATGAGAATGTTTGATTTAAATTTAACATGAATAATAGTTTTTAATTATAGAGAGAATGGGAAAAAAAATAAAAAACCCATTTACAAATCTGAAGATTAATAATAATAACAACAATAAAAGCAATATTAATAAAACAATTACAAAATATAATGCTTAATAACCAAATAACAATTTGTTTGGGTAAAACCATATTTGAGTTGAGTGGATTGTTATAAATTTAATTTTATTTTTAAAAATAATATTAGTTTTGGAAGTCCATTGGTAAAATGAACTTACGTTTCCTCGAGGCATATTTGGTTTAATTTACATGTCTTATGATTGTTAAGTTAGTCATTTTAGTGTAATGTTTTTTACTCAAATCAATCAAATGTTCTTTGATCATTTTCAACTTAATTTCCTCGTGGACTTCTTTAAGAAATGTGGCAGGTTCAAGATCTAGGCATATTTTTTCTAGAGGTTTCCTCGAGGCATATTTGGTTTTATTTGTAAAGAGGTATGAATTTATATGAAAATAAAGTGTTTGCTTTAATGATATTAATTATTTTCAATAATTGGAAATAATATTACACAATTTAACAACTTTTCTATAAGATTTCAATTCCTCTGTAAATTATATTAAGTAATAGGTATATAGATTTTTATATTCTGTATTTAGTTCAGCTCCTAGGATGACGTATTGTATATAAATAACTAAAAAATAAATTGCAATATGTATATGAAAAAAATATATTCAAAAGTTGGCATTTTGATTTTTTTTTAAAATACTGGGTATTATAATTTATTAATTAATATTTTGGTAGAATTCCGTCGCATATTTTTTAGATAATTAAAACTAATAATATCATTTCAATGTCTGAAGACCTTCTGACGAGACTTATCTAGTCTTCTTCAATTTTACAGTTGTAAAAAAAATATAGTTAAAAAAACATCTCTTTCGGGACATTAGATATTGAATTATAATTTATAAAAAAAATCAACTAAAATACATGTAATTCCCCACACAATAGATTTATAATGATGCTTGAATATAAATAAGTAATTCTGCAATTGTATTGTATCCAATATATAGTTAATAATAAATAAATTAATGTAATTTTGAATTTGTCAAAATAGAGAAAATATACCGTTTAAAAGACCGCAATAAAATGCTAATAATAGTAGAATATAACAATGGTTGGATGTTATCACGTAAAGCAATAGATGGTCGAAAGGTTCAAAGATATGTGAAGGATTCACACCATTTTTAACCCGACTCCTACTACTACAATAAGAACCCTTTCATTTTGCTATTCAATGAATACTTATTTAATAATAAAATATATATGGATCGTTTGTATAGTATAACTCAATCCACATTTAATGTATTTAACTTGTATATGCAATTGGAAACAGGAAATAAAACACTTATAAATAAGCATTTTTTTCATATTAATTTAAATATCTTATAATAAATACATATATTGGTATGACGAGACATAAATCGTGGCCGAATATAATTCACACAATTTTTATATAAATAAATTAAAGCTGTAGTTGTAACGGTGAATCTGTATTTATTATATTTAATATTAACCTGTTGGCAAACTTTTACATTAAACATACATTTTACTGTTAGTAATAATCTTACAATTAATCTATTTAATTAGTTTTTAGTCATCAATTATGTCACAAGTGGGTTTTTGTAACATTTTCCTATATATTATAACGATTATTATAATAAAATGTCACTTTTAATACCAAGATAAGAATCATTGTGTTAAAACAAATAAAAAGACCATCTTTTTAGGCATAATCTCACTCGCATTATGGATTGTATCACAACGATTATTGTAAATTATATTTAATAAAGAAATTGTACAATTGATATTACAATTAAAGGAAATTTCCCAATTATTATATAAATTTGTCTTGAATTTGAACTTTTAATTCTTTGGTAATAAAGCCACTTCGATATTTCTTAATATAAATATAATATAATAAGATATTATATTGAAGAAGCGTCAGATGAAATCCCACCACAATCAGTGAAGATCCCCAGTCAATAGAGAATGCGTCTTATATTGCAATTTGCAAGCTCTATTATGATCACAAACCTTTTATTATCTTGAAAAAAAAATCATAAGAAGAAAGCAATCTCGTCTCAGTATTTTAATAATAGTTGTACGAGTATGAATATAAAAATGAGTGTACTAACAAGATATTATAAAAGCCACCCAACTACTTTGTATTCCCTACCATACGCAAAACCAAACCAAAATCCATCTCGTCTTCCTCTCTTCAAATTATGATTAATAACATGGTCTTGGCTCCGGGGGTGGCTTTCTCTCTTTCTAAGGGGGATGGCACGCGTCTAAGTTGTTTATAATAATAAAAATAATTCATGGATCTGAATAAAATCATAATAATGGCATCCTTCGCGGTTTGCTCCCCTTACATCTTGCCAATTTTCAACGTACACATTTTTTCACACCAGTACATATTCTCCTATCCGAACACTGTTTTATATCAAAATAAATATTTTTAGAAGTGCCAAAAAAATTTTTTTTTATATATATTGTTCATTGGTTGCATTTTTTTATTATTATTTTACTGATGGACAAACTGTTACAATGTACACCTGTTATTTTTCGATTGTTAAATTGTTGTCGAGCAAATATTATGTATTAAAAACATCTTTAATTATAATTAATGTTAAAAAATATACGTCTGCATTTAATCATAATTAATTTTCATTCAGAACGAATAAAGATTATTTCAGTGATACATTTGAAAATCTGTAGATTTTTTTTAATTACACCCCGAAATAATTCGAGAGTAACAAATGAATCATTTGATCGAATGAAGCCCTAATAAGTTTTAACTTACAATATACATTTTATTTTTAATTTAACTTGATAGAAATTAAAACCAAATGGAATTTTATTATATTTTTGTAAAACCCCCGACATAATTTTAAATTTATCTTCTAATGACAAACTTACTATGTATATATAGTCATGAATGGATTTAATAAACCTGGTTTATATTTATCGTATTCAGAAGAATTAAAATTAAAGGTAAAAATTATGTTAAAATATATAAAGAAGCAGAAAAAGTTTTAATATTTTATAATTTTTGTTAAATTAAAATAAAGTTTAATATAGTGTTTTGTCGCATTTTTTTTATATATTTCAATCATTAATACGACGTTTTATACCTTTTAAATTATATGTATATGTTGTATTTTGGATACTTATTCCTAATTTTTTTTAATTTCAATTACTGGTGCAATATTGTGTGGATTACTGGGGAATTTCGATCCATTTCGTAAGGTTTTTTGTTACATAAAATAACAAAGATATATAGATTCTATGTGAAAAATATATGAGGTTCTTCTATTAATTCCAATTAACTTATGAAGAGTCAAAGTTAGAAATTTCCTTAAGGGTGTCAATTACTAGTTCCACCACTATAAATATATATAGTAATACTATTGGTAAAAATTACTGTGGAATATGAACACGGTGTAATCGCATGTTGGAAAAAGTTAACCCCCAATGCAGTTTTATTTTGTATAAGGCCACCGTAAAGTAATGAAGCAATTATTATACCTGTTTAGCTATTGGATCAAGGGTCCTCCCTATAAAAGTTATTTTTTCCGGCTTAGTTATTCGGGAATATTCAACGGCGTAATGTGTCGGGGGATGAAGAGTATCCGGATGGGGGTTGGGGTGATGCTGGATTTCATTTAGCGGTTTTCGATCAGGAGATGATCTGTCTTGGCGAGGTGTGTTGGGTGAATTCCAATTTAATGGAAAGATGGCATTACAATAAATTATTATGCAGTATCATGAATCGGGGAGATGACTACCGCAAGTCTCTGCCCTACTATTTTATATCCAGGGCTTTGGAAAACACCCCATGAATATTTTATTTAAATACATCTTAACCCCTTCTGAATTTTTAAAAATATTATGTATTGTAAATTAATATCCCAGTATTCTATACTGAACACAATTTTTAAGACCCTCTTAAATAATGTATGGTTATAACCAATCAGATCATCAACAGGTTAAATTCAAAAACAATTTCTCACAAATTAAAACCAATTTACAATCAACGACACTTGACAAACGATCAAATGCGTTTCGATCACTAAAAAAATGCCACAATATATGTGATTTAAATAGGAATCAATCAATCATTAAACAGATTGTATTGGTAGTGTTGACTTCTTGGTGGAAGTCGATAATTGAAAGAAAAATTTTATTTGTAATTTTTACAGACAATATTGTGAAAATTACAAAAAACGATTATCTTTTAATCCAATGATACAAATAATAGAAAATTTCGATGGTCAACACTATACAAAAATTTAATACATATTATATATATTTGAAGTAATTGTGCTTTATATTATATTTATTTATAAACATACACACCTAATATGGAAATTAATAATATAAATAGAAATAATAAATTGTAAATTAAATTGTTAATAATTTTGACGTCTGAGTGGAATTCCATAATTAAAGAAAATTATTTGATGTAGTCAAAAGTATACTAAGACATCTTTAAATACAATATTATGAAAGTTATATCTAATACAATTTTATAATAATAGATTTAAGTGTTTATTTTTTAAAATGGATATATGGTAATAATATGGTCAAAAGTATTTAGAGGGAAAATGATCATTAATGCACATTATAACTAGATAGAAAATATATCGGATTTAAGACGTTTTATAATTGATTTATGTTTGAATAAAATTAATGATAATAATACATGTGTTCTTTATTTTAATTTATAAATTTTTAAACATAATAATATTCAACCCAAAAAAATCTTTTCGATAAAAAATTTGTGATTTTTTTAAATAAAATAACCTAGTATTTAATAAAGCTTTAAAAATAATAATTTAGTAAATGTTTAATTGTTGAATATAATTTGAAAGCCCTGCAGAGGCAATGTAGAGAGATCCAGTGCTATAATTTACATGTCATACACTTCGTTGCCGTCATGAATAGTAATTTGTCATCATGTCAATTTTTTTATTTTATTTTTGTCCCCCATCTGTGTTTCCCATATTTTTTATTCCCGGATAGGCCTTTTCAAAGGATCCGTTTCTAAATAAATATGAATAACCTTATTTGGCGCGTCCTGCCTTCTTTCGATTTGTGACCGAATCCATAGATTTATTGAATCGGCCCCACTGATAAATATTTTACCATCCTTTCGAAACAAAATAATACTGTTTACTTGATCTGTGATCCGTGGGGTGTTATAATAATATAGTTGAAGATGTGTAGGTGTATATTGTGATGATGATCAGCATTCAGGTGGTGAAGTCTGAAGCTAATTCAATACCTGATTGGCACACAACATCCATTTCGCACTTCGCCACCTGAGAAAAGTAATTAAAGCACGCTCCATGCCGAATATAACTTTACTTGTTGTTATCTTATAAATACAATTAAATTATATCCCATGCATAAATCAGTATTGACTCTAAATGAGCTTCATACAATATCAAACATGAATAAATTTACATACACCCTCGATGATTTTTCATATTATTAAATCAAGACAATACCTGTGTGTAATACTTCAATACTTTTGTTATTTGTTATTTTCATACATATTTATATTATTGCGCTACGAGTGCTACGGCGACGCTACGGTATTATTCGTAGTAATCATAAATCTAATGAAATAAAATTGTTATATAAATAAATAATACAATCAAAATGGAATAAATTATAGAGACACAACAAAGTAATGAATTATTAAATTGCTAATACTTATATGAATTCAACAAAAAATTATTTTATATTTATATTTAGATATTTTTACAGTATTATCGATTAATGTATTTTTTTTAATATCTTTTATATATTTGTATTCCATACAAAGTCTGCCATCTCTTATGTAGAACTAAAAGCTATTAAATAAGAGATTTTATTTTTTGCTTGAAACAAAGAAATATTAAACTTATTTTATTACTTAATTTAATATCAGTTTGGTACACATGTGAAACTTTTAATTTTATACTGTATATTCAATTGGATGTACTTTTAAACGTTAATAAAAAAAATTAAGGTATCGTAAATATACAAGAAATAAAAAAAAATAGATTATTATTGTGGAAATAAAAATGTCTATAACTTACACGACCCACTAAGAAACTTTTTGAATATTGTCAATAGTTACTTGTATAAAAAAATAATTCATTTGAAATGTTTGAAGTAAAATGTTCAAGACTATGTACTTATGGAATAAATCGTTTTTAAACGGCATTCAATTGAATTTTTGCGGTGTCTCTTTGGTGAGTGAGTAAAGAAAGATCACAAAAGAGTGGAGTTCATCTTGTCTGTTAGCCCCAACCCCTATGTTTTAGGGGACATGCTAGTCATAGTCATAGTCATAGTGACTGTAGACAACTAACTTGCCAGAGGGTGTCTAACAAAGCCTCTAAACAAAACGTGCTCGCTGCACTTTTTTCACTTCTCCATCCCCTTTTTTTGTTTTTAGTCTTCCTCCCTATTTGTCAATGCCTACTTTAATTGCTGCCACCAGCCAATCTTGAGTCACTTTATTTACCGAAAAATGCACACAGTCATTTATTTTGTCCATTCAAATTCAACGACAATAATTACACCAACAATGGAAAAAATAAACAGTTTTAATACACATTCTCCCTTACTTAATACAACCTAGTTATAAGCTTATAAACAATACCTAAAATGCTGATGAATTTTTGTATCGAATATACTTATTTATTTTAATACAGGTAGGTTTTTTGCGGGCGATTTTCATGAATATTATTTTTTTAGGATCTAAGAGAATTAAGATTAAGACGTTCAATAGGATACTAATAATATTATTGTTATCCATTTATAATTACTATTTTCTTGTTATTATGTTGCTCTCTTTTCAGTTGTTATCATTACTATATTGCTTTTTTTAATTTATTGCCGTATAAGGCTTAAGTATAATAAATAAATAAATATTATTCCCGATCTCTCAGTCGTAACAACCGATCAAAACATTTTTTTTACTTTTTGCGGGATTTGAACCCATGACCACAGTATTTTTAGTAATGCGTCTTATCCGCGAGCAATTACATTGGTTTAAAATTATGTATTTTTTATATGAATTTTATAGAATATATAAAAAATAATTATATATTTTTTTTACAATATTGTATGAATGTAACATTAAGCTTGTATTAATTATTATTAATATAATCATAATCAATATATTTTTTTTAATTTTATACGAATTAATTATGGGCATAATTACAAAAATCCAATACATACTAGAATTTATTTATATGTATTAAAGATTATTTAACTCTGCATTTGTGTCTAAGCGTCATAATCAATAAATATTAAACACATTTTTACATATTTTTTTTATATTATTGATTTAAGTTAAGAGTTTTCAATATAGTCTTTAACTTAATATTTGTTGGTATTATAGCACGATGTTGATGTTGAATATGTGGGCAGGTTAAATGTATACACATTATTAATATTATCGTAGGATTGTGTCCATTTGTGGGTGCAGCAGTACAATATCGGATTACTAATGACTGACAACTAAACTTCTAACTAATGACTCAATTCTAACTTGGTTTCCTTCACAACAATTTCACATAACTGAATTAAATGTCATCCAATAGGCTCCAGTCTTCATTGACATGTAAACTGGATCGCATATCACTTGTCCACTCACATATCAATATTGTATAATTATTTTTTTTAAATATCGTGACGCCTTCCCTATTGACGGGAGTCCCTTTTTTATAAGGGGTTGGCCAGGCCACCTTGGCCTTTACGGGAGAATATAGTAGAGATGGTTTCCCAGGCCACCACACAGCAATGAGTACTTAATATCTAGTTTGCTAAGCTAGATCTACCAAGTGACTCCGGTGCCGTGAATCGAACCCGGGAGTCTTCACTCACGAATCCGTTACACTAACCACTGGGCCACAAGGCGGCTCTTATAATTAATTAATTTTATTTAATCATGACTATTATTTTGTAGTCTACTAAGACATAACATTTCAGGAGACTGGGTATACATACTGTATATTAAGTAAACAAAATTCACCGGTGTATAAATCAAAAAGCATAAGATAATAATTTATTTGTTAATATGAAGCACGGCAAAGCAAGTGTAGAGAGTATTATCTAATAGAGTGAGGTCCTTTTTGCAGAGTGCCGCGGCGTAGCAGTCCACGTAGCTCGTAGTAGTGCTACGAGATGAGGTAAACTTCATTATTGTATCATAACAATAAGTTGCCAGCTGTCCTCAGTTTCCGCCCCCAGAATATGCAATTAGTAACCACGAACCCTGTTTTTAGATCATGCATGAATTTTGTATGTTTGAATAATTGAAGAATGTATTATTAAATTTCTTTTATAGGTACACACTTTGAAGCCATAGTTATTGTGACCCGAAATTAATTTAATTATACTTCTGAAATGAATACATAGAAGGTAAATAATAATTATCTCCTCTTTTATATGAAGATTTTTTATGAATTGGTCAAAGAAAAATTACAGAAAGAAAAATTAACAAAAAATACATTAGATTGCTTGAAAAAAAATGGCTGAAAACACACGTTGATAATATAAAAAGGTAAATAAACAATGAGCTACTTATATGATAAATTCAAGAGATAAAAAGGGGAAAATCAGAAAAGATTCATAATTAATTTACAAGAAATGAAAATAAATTAAGATAATTCCCACTGAAAATTAAATTTAATATCAATATTCAATTTTTTTTTACTTGTTAGAGTAACATTATTTCTTTTGAATAATCTACTGTAAACATAAATAGACTATCTTTTATATTTAAAAAGTTGAAGGTTAAATAAACACAATAAGCATATAAAAAGACAAAATTTTGAATGAATGAAATGCCAGTGGGGTGGAAAATGACATATTTGTCATGCCCTGTGCATTCATAAGAAGTATGAAAGAATTCCTTAACTTTAAGCAATCATGATATTCTCTATATTTTTTGTTGTATTTCTTATATATTTTAGTTTCTTCATTTTCATATATATATATATATATATATATATATATATATATATATATATATTTATATATATTAGATAAATTCGATTAGGGTTCGATTCACGGCACCGGAGTCACTTGGTAGATCTAGCTTAGCAAACTAGATCTTAAGTACTCATTTCTGTGTGGTGGCTTGGGAAACCATCTCTACTATATTCTCCTGTAAAGGCCAAGGTGGCCTGGCCAACCCCTTATAAAGGGACTCCCGCCAATAGGGAAGGCGTCACGGTATAAAAAAAAAAAATAAATAAAATAACAATCAACTAACTGTGAGATAAATTAAAGAAATGAAAATGGCACAATTAATTAATTAATAAAGATTATCCCCACTGCAAATTTAATTGAATGTGAAGATTCAACACATTTTTTACATGTCATAAAAAGAACATTTTATTTTTTTAAATAATCTTCTGTAAACATAAATATCTAGACTATCTATTATAATTAAAAAAATTAAGGTTAAAATAAACACACATGATAAGCATATAAAAAGATAAATAAACAATGAAAGTTTTCTATGTGATAAATTGAGGAAATAAAAAAAGGGAAAATTAACAAAAAATTTAAAAAAATACAAGTGATTCCTACTGCAAATTAAATTTATTTTGAATATTCAAAAGTGAGTATTCGATTTTTTTAAATAATCTTCTGTAAACATAGATATACTATCTATTTTATTAAAAAAAATAATCAGATTAATATTTTCTGTAACAAAAAAAATAGATTAATATAAGAAATAAAGAGAGCTAAGAATTTTTAGTTTTTTTACAGTAGATGTGATTTCTATGATTTCCACTATGTAAATGTATTCAAGCGTCTGTTCTTTCTCAGAGGATAATATGCAAGCAGACTCTCACTGAAGTCTTCAGGTCTGTTTGCCGGAATCATAATCAGCCAGAGTCAATATTAACTGAGAAAGAGTTTAAATGGTGCAGCTTCAGCTCACAATTGTTGCAGAATCGTCCATTATTTCTGCATCTTTATCAGCCACCCTTACCGAAGATGCTCTTATTACCGCAATACTCTCCCCTTTGAGACACGCTCGATTTGCACTACATTCATACAATAAAACTTTTACAATTTTTATTTTAAAAAAACTTATACATGACCACATAGATCCTTATCAAAACTACACTCATGTACTTTTTAATTAGAGGCTCCAAAAGCGATTCATTATTAGAATATACCTATCAGATATGGCTGAACTAATAACTACTCCAGTATTTGTGTCGTACATTGACTATTACTTTAACACATATTATACGAGTATAAATCAAATAAAAACTGCTTTGAGCCTTAGAGACGAAAAAAATAGACATTTCATTCTTCACAACATTAATTTTACTAATGAAATTTTAATTCCTTTTAATGATTTATATATTCGAATGTGTACATAATATTTTTCGTGGAAATTGGGTCAATTGAAGGCACTAATATAACCTTAATATAAGAACTTATCTATCCAGTGTAGTAAATAACTCAGGGGATATTGCGCGTCGATAGAAATACTGTAGTCATGGGTTCAAATCCCGCTCAAATGAAAAAAAATATATTTGATCGGTTGTTACGACTGGGAGATCGGGAATAATATAATTAAAATCCCGATCGATTGTCTTGATCGAGATTCACTGTATTTGAAGGTAAATATTGAGGCAATTATTAAGTGTGTAACTAGTAATAGTTAAGATCACCGACAGACAATGAATTAAAACTTTGTTTTGTATAAAAAATCTTCTCAAAAGCCCCTCAGAGCGTATTTAAATAAAAAAATAAAAATGTTTAATAATTGTTTAATAGATTTTTAATTCAAATAAATATTTAAATTAAGTTATATAGACTCTTCGGAACACAACTAACCCATAATATTGCCCATAGTAAATTCGTTTTCTACTTCATATAGTATCCTGCACACATATAAAAATAAACATATCGAATATGCTTTTTAATCGCCAAGAAGCATAATTTAATAATAAAAATCTGAAAATAGCGACGTTTTAAGGTTAGCGATGGGAATAGTCAAAGTGTATATGAGAGTATGTATGACGATCATCCTGCACGAGCGGATAGCAAAACCTGCTCTCTTTGATATGCTAAATTAGGTGGTCATGAATGTTAGTCACACCTTCCTACTACACAACTAAGGGGTTCTATCATTATAATCATCATCAACCCTAATAATACCCACTTGTGTATCACAAACAAATCAGACAACCCAACAAGGCGCGACAGACCGGCGACAACCTTCAATTAACACGCCATTCGCAAAATAATCGCTTTATTGAGCAAGACGAAAAACAAATTCGCCTAAATAAATAACACTGGATCTAAACATTTTATTAACTATTTGGATGAGACGTAGGCTTAGATTGAAAAATAATTTTTAAAATGTAATCATTTTCTCAATATACAATACTCTTAAGTAATGGATTCCCAGGCATACGTCACCGTAAATTCGATAGTAGAATTACTTAGCTACACTTGTGATGGGTTTTTTGATAGTTAATGCCTCGTCTGAGCCTCGGGCGAGGCACTAATTAACAAAAAACTGATCAAAAGTACAGCAAAGCAACCCTATTACCGTCTTTACGTGTACGTTTACGGCGACGCACGCCTAGGAATCCCAAGCGTTTTTGTGAGTGTATTTTTAAATAATTACACACAGCCTAATTTTAATCTAATATTACCAATTAGAAGTCTTAGGGGGCGGAACTGTAAAAACCAGTTTCAATTTTTATTGATGTTATTCTGGCCATACACTTACAGACAAATTAATTAATGAATTATATGAAATAAATTAGTTCCTTAATAATTGTATGACATGAGATAACAATTGAAACAGTTTTTTGCACTTCTAACCCCTAGGTCTACTGATTAGTAAACAAACCGCATGTGTATAGATTACATTAGTATAGGCATAATGCAATTCTCCTATAATACATGGATTATATATTACATAAATTATACAATTAAAATAATACTATAATATTAAAAATTATGTGACCATATACATATGTATATTCAAAATCATATTTTTAAA
>JAGTTH010001577.1:0-17989 GCA_022606485.1 Agraylea sexmaculata
AGGGAATAAAGTATAAACGCACCACACACAAGCGGTTTATTCGTCTAATCTTACAAATACGAGAAATCGCAGGTGTGCTATTTTAATATGTGTTCATTAAAACTGTTGGTGAACACGGCAAATATTAATTAGTATCTCCCAGTACTACACACTAATTGACATATTAATTTATTACTTGTTTGCGAATATACTAAGGCGCTAATATCTCATATTTGAATTTTGTCACTGACTTGTGTTGTTAATATTACACGTTAATTAGATATGAATTCAAATTTGTATGTGGATTTTATTGTATATGATTTAGAGATGTGTATATAGAAATAAATCAATGACAGAGTTATCTGCGTATACAAATATATTTTAAGTGGAATTGTTTCTTCGTTCACAAATGTAGTAAGGTTTTGTATTAAGGTGTTTTCAGCAATGTGATGCACGAACACTGAAGTAATTGAATGTCGTTCTCTGTGTTTTCAGCCACATTCTAAAAATTACAACATCTACAATGTTATCTGGATACAACATCTTGACTTCAATACTACACAGTTCTGTTCCAGGGGATAGAAACATTTTTGAAAAGAATTTTGATTGAGCTGATACGCGTATTTCTATGACGTTTTCAGGGGAGAGATTAATCGCTGTTGGTATAAGATTGAAATTTTTGTTAGACGCTTTTAATTAGGTAACTATTTATAATTACACCTTTGCTCCATAATCTTTCCTTTGAATATTTATGTTGCACTATTATATTTTTGATATTTGTATATAATTATTAACATGTGTATTTAAAAATCTGAATATTTGTAGATAAAATCTACCCGAATCAATAAATAATTTTTGAATTGGATTTTTCCAAAACAGACATGATTTTAAATTTTTAACTCATTTAATAATAGTATTAATAAAAATATCATTACTGTTCCGGTAAATATCTCATGTTTTTTTTAAAGAGTAAATGAAGTAACATTGAACACAGAATACAGTATTGATTATTTAAGCCGTGTATTTAAATAAAATATAATAGTTTAATTATATTTTTGAGGTTATGTTATGTGATAAGTATGTGTTTATATTTCTATCTGTGTAATATTATTTCCGTAATTGAAAAATAAAATGGGCGGAAAATTGTTAAACATATAACAAATGCTGATTTTTTCCCTAAATTCTGTAATTAATCTTATGGATTCTGTATAAATAAAGCGTGTTGGATAAATAATTTGAGTGTTGCGTAAAATTTGATTTTTGTTTAGGTTGTTACGTTTTCCTGAACTACTGCATTTTGGGGATAGTCTTTGTGGAAATTTTACCAGCGGCTACGCTAGCTATAAAAATCTGAAATAATTAAATATTAATCGATATACATTGTCGGTCATATAAATAGTTGGTAGACGAGTATATAGTCTATAATTAATTTGTAGATGTTGGAGATAACGTCAGACGGTAGCAATATGCATGATGTATTGGCGGACGGAATGTGCCGTTAAATTTGAACGATGTCCCACTGACGGCGATAAAATCAACCATATTGTATTTTAGTCACCATTCTATCTATCTGTCTGAGTCTATTTAAAGTGCAAGTTCATTGTTTTGTCCTCACTGATCATCTCATGTCTTATGCCTCACCACTACTGACTGAGAGCCTCAATCATTCTCGAGCATTGCAATGATATCTTTGTTAGTCGTAAAACGGACATGATGGATTTTGTAATGGTGTTCAATTAATAGACAAGATCGATGTACCTTCCAAGTCAGAATCTGCTGTTAGATTATATAGTTTTTTTTTATCAGTTTACACAATTAAAAACTCCCATGGCTGTTAACTCCCACAATAGATGGAATGGCCGATATATTATTATGTAAAATGCTTGATTCGAATCTGCATGTATTAATTTGTAATTAAGGCAAGCACCATTTATTAATCAATAAATTACAACAATTGTGAATAAAATTTTATTTATTTGCATATAAACACCCATAAGGGTTTTTTTACAGACAAGACAAAAATTTTGAAAAATTAATTATAATATTGTATAAAATTTAATTAAGAAGCAATCACTATGTAACTATATAAGGTCGCTCCTAAACAAGCCCCGTAGGTTGCAGAATTTGTTGAAAAGAGTTCTCCCAGGTGCGCAAATTCGTTGTCAAGTCGTTGCAGCCTATTGAGAGGAGAATAAAATATGTAAAATTCAAAATATTTAAATACTCTTGTTCGATTGGTTAGGTTATGTTAATTTGGGCGTAGTATATTTTATGGATTAATTGGTAAATAAGATTCTTTCAACTTAAAATGTGTATTATGACTACTTTGGTAATTATTATTAGGATTTTTAGTTATAGTTCATTATTTAAGCCTTTGAAATGTGAATTGATATTTAAAGTCAATTCACATTTCAAAGGCTGAACGTTTGAACACTGAATTTATGAATATTTTCATAATAATATTGTGGCAAATCGAGTCTGAAGGGAAAAGCTCGCATATAAATAGAGGCGGGATGGATACATTTTTCGTATTGAAAAGTAATTTCACGAAGCATTGCCGCCGACTCAGACTTTTCTTATATAAAGATATAATAATACTAGAATGGAGAAAGAGAAACGGTCTCGTATTCAGAATGGATCATGCTTTCACATCCCAGGTATTTTATATTCTACATGGAGTTTAGAAAAATTGTGTAATTCAAATCAAAACTGCAACCAATAACAGAAATTATACAATTTGTATTAATGGACCGCATGCCACGTTTTTAGGTAAAAATAATTGATCAGTATCATGAACACCAAATACATACAAATTCAATAAATGAACCTTATATAAATGTACTATGAATATTAATTTATTAACCCGATGACTGAAAATCAATTGTAATGCGGTTACTGAATGAGAGCTTAATCAATAAACATAATATGAAGTGTCTGCGGTGTTTTTATAAAATCTCAAAGGTAATTGAATAGGGGTTGTAATGATATTATAATACAAAGGTGGTGTATGTCAATTCATCACTGCCACAATAAATCAATCACATGAATATATCATCTGAAGCACATTCCCCAATTCAAAAGGGCCGTTTGCCTTCAGACCTGTTTCGATCGATTAGCCTTCAACTTCAGTGCACACAAATACAGAACTCGTACAATTCTAAAAGTTTTCAAATCATCCAATAACATATTGTAAGCCATTGATGTATCTGCGCGAAGTACTCGGGAAATTGATAGTGAAAGTTTGGTAGGTTGAATTAAACTGCCACTGAACTGCATGTGCATGGGTGACCTTGTTAAAATATAATCAATTTAAGTAAAATGAAGCTTCGAATTGTTTACATACAAATATTTTATTTATAAACGCCCCTCAGAGCTTTATTTTTCTTAGAGAGGGTTATTTCGACATACAACGTGTTAATTGTCTGTTGGTGATCTTAACTATAATATTAATAGTTACACAGGTCACGGACTTAATAATCAGTATTAACCTTACAATACAGGAAATCAGAGTAAACCTGGATCAAGACGATCGATCAGGATTCCCAATTACAGTCTACATTTAAAAAAAATGGTTGTAATACATTATCTATTTACACTCTATGCGAAAAAAATACGGTTTGATTTAACAAATATTTTATTTATTTATATATAAACAGGTCACTGAGTTGATAATCAGTATTTACCTTACAAAACAGGAAATCAGAGTAAACCTAGATCACGACGATCGATCAGGATTCCCAATTACAGTCTACATTTAAAAAAAAATGGTTGTAATACATTATCTATTTACACTCTATGCGAAAAAAATACGGTTTGATATAACAAATATTTTATTTATTTATATATAAACAGGTCACCGAGTTGATAATCAGTATTTACCTTACAATACAAGAAATCAGAGTAAACCTGGATCAAGACGATCGATCAGAATTTCCAATTACAGTCTACATTTAAAAAAATGGTTGTCATACATTATCTATTTACACACTATGCGAAAAAAATACGGTTTGATTTAACAAATATTTTATTTATTTATATATAAACAGGTCACCGAGTTGATAATCAGTATTTACCTTACAATACAGGAAATCAGAGTAAACCTGGATCAAGACGATCGATCGGGATTTTATTAATATTATTATTAGTCCTATTATTCGATCAAATCAATTTAAAAATTCTTGACTTGAGTGGGATTTGAACCCATGACCACAGTGTTTGTAGGCAGGCTTCTTATCCCATAAGTTATTACGCCGGTTAAATTATTGTAGATTCAAATATTATATTTAGAAGAAATTAAGTTAATTTACCGACGTCTATACTTTTTTTATCGCACCGATAACCGAAAATTATAATAGTTTGATGCTGCACGTGTAAGAGATCAGAATCAGTAGAGATTGATTTAATATTATTTTTATTATTTTCAGTTTTAGATATTTTATTTATAATAACTAACGAATGAATTTTCAAACATATTCTAAATGTGGTGCGTATTGTTTTAGATTAACGGAATTAAAATAGTTATTTCTGGTTGACTTAAGTTAAAGTATTTTTTTATTCAAAATATTCTACAAAGCTTACTTATCCGTCTTATTTTTTGATCAAAAATATATCGTTGGTGGATTAAAAAAATATAATTTTAATTAATTTAAAGTAATTTATTAATGAATGTCGCAATTTAAATTTACAAAAATCTAGTTAATAAATACTTATACTAAGTTATACGGTATGGTCATTTTTTTAAAAGTAAAATCGTTTTTTTAAAGTAAGGACTGCACTTTTGTATGATTCACACGAGTTTAGAAAATAGACGAGTAGAGTTCGAATTAAAATAATTCTACTCGAATAAAAATACGTTGGGAAATAAATACGTAGTAATATAGTATACACAATAATTAACTGTACCTTGTTGTAAAATCCTACGAAATCCCAATCGTATACAATGTAATTTGTATGAAAAATTGCGACAAAAAAATAAAATAAATAAACCTCGCCGAGACAGGGTTGATTTTCCCTGCCGTGACCAGGATTCGAACCTGGGTTACCACGGCCACAACGTGGGGTCCTAACCACTAGACGATCACGGCTATCGAGGTTGTATTGATGCTCGAAATAATTTCCAAAGAAATCGAGTTGAGAATGTACACTCGATATGGTAGAGCGATTTTTGTTTTTTAAATAAAATATTATTTTTTTAAAATGACTATTCCTATTATTTTAGTTTCAGTTGACAATATGTATGTGTTTTAGTGTTGACAGGTCAACGCGTAACCTTTTATGGGGGTTGCTACAACAATAAGTTGTTCAGTGCTGTAAAAGTTAGTTGTACTTTATGGCAAACACCATTGCTGTACTTTTATATCACTTTAGTCACATATGTTCAATTATACTTCAATCCGAGACTGTAAATTGTATTATGTACACAGTGTGAAATTTTATTATTTACAATGAAAATATCTCGTGGGAGAAGAGTGTGAGATAGGGCTTCATAATAATAATACGACTGGAAGGTCAGTCTTCCCGCGGGACTCGACTCCATCTTCAAGGGGGAATTGCTTCTGGTTCAGATTAAATTAAACTACACACCTAGACCTGTCCTTTGACCAGCCACTGACCACCTTTAATATAATTCACTAACAAAATGTCATCATTTCCATTATACATGGGCACAGTCCCCAAGGATATACATGTAGATAATACTATTCATTTTCCTGCTATCATAAAATATATCTAAAAATAATAAATCAAAACTCTTCACCGGTCTGGAAAAAAATTAAAAAACGTCATACAGTATTAGCCAAGTAATATGAAATAAAGAGTTTACTTTCAAAATCGATCCTGGGACATACCTTACATAGATTCATGAGATTATAAAACTGAAAACAGTGGAGGAGTTTATCATAGATTTAAGCAATAAACATTATAACAAAATGGTTGACTTCTCCTTAAACTCCTTGATACAAAATGTAAACAAAATCAAATATATTTCAAATAAGCGAAACATAAAATTGAATGATTAAAATGTTTAAGGTACATTTCATAAAAAAATCCCTATCATACAATTTGTCACAAACACATTTTATTTTGTCTGTCTCCACAGTCCCTAATGATTTTACTATATTGGTGTTTCACAATATTTTTGTTTTATTCATATGGTATTAAGTATTTCTTTATACATATTTCTAAATTTTATTTTTTTATTATTAATATTTTTTTAATATGTTTTAGTTGTTCTACAAGTGGGTTTTTGCATTTTCCCCATAAATTATGTTTGTATTTTAAATTATTTTTATTACCAATTGATTGTACTCCGTATTAAAATAAGTAAAAGTCTATAAACTTGATATTGTAACATGTAATAATAATGTATGAAAACATTATTTGTAAATTATATTTAAGATAAATCGATGCACTGATAGATTTATTGTAGCAACACAATATATTTTTTGTTATTTGAGTTAGCATACATTTTTTAATATTAAATTTATTTATTTACCTGAAAGCACGTGTGGAAATATTTTACCTATTATGAAGTTGGTTTAGAGAAAGTCCCCAATTCTAGATAGGATTTCAGCTCACGTAGATTCGTTTACAGCGGCGATCGGCTGCCAAATCGTTAAACGCCCTTATAACTAACGTCACCACTTCAGACACCCCTAAAATTCCCGTACACACGGTTCTATAAAAGTATATTTTTAATATTATAAAAATAATAATAATACTTTCATTTAAATTTATAATAAAATACATATTGTGCATAGTATTTTAAGTTAACTATCAATTGACTAAAGAAGGAGTAATAGTAAATGTCATGCTTCATCTTTATATAAACATAAATATTTTTTCTGTGCGTGTGTTTGTCACTCAATTCCTCCTAAACGGCTGGACCGATTTTATTGAAATTTTTTGTATGTATTTAAGGGTATTAGAGAATGGTTTATAAGTAGTTGTTGAATTGGAATGTTTTATATTAAATCCGGCAGACGGCGCTACAGGACAGTATTGTACTACTAACAGGATTCGCCGAATATATATTATGACAAATACTTTAGGTCGATTATATACAGTTCATCTTAAGCAACGCGAATTATTTTTTTTTGCTTTTATTACTGGTTAATTTTTCTGGAACGACATCCTTCCAATTTTTGTATACACATTGGTCGAATTGTGATTAACGTTAGATATTGATATAACTTTATAATAATAATTTACATCAAAATGGTCCAGATTGTTACAGCTTATTAAAAAAAGTTTGTAATTTTCGTATTACGTATGTACAGGACAACGTCTGTTGGGTCAGCTAGTTTTGAAAAAATCTGTAAATATTTTATTTTAAGTAGACCGTGTGTATTATTGGGGAATCCGAATTTTTTGATCGTATGTTTTATTTACACCGCATGGCTCTCCCTTGTAAATTATGACCGATGATTAGTTACGAGCCTTTTTCCCTTCTCCACCATAACCTTTATATATATATATCTATAATATTTCCTGCACCATCTTCAGACACGTGGAATTGACGTATTTACAACCTGAAACGTGAGTTGATTCGGAGTACGCCAGATCGTTTAATTGTGTTTGTAATAAAATAATTAATCATCCAGATGGGTGGTAAATTTTAATTAGGTTTCTATCTTGATGGCCGGAGATTATTCTTGTCCCCACCTGAAACGTGATGGATGGACTTGAGGTAGTGGAAGACATGTCTGAAAAAAGATAAGCTTTGCAGAGCTTATCGATCTGATGGTGGTGCATAGCATGGCTCATTTCCAATTATGGAAACCAGATATCTATCATCGTATATTCCTTCAGACTGAATAATGCAGCCTCTCCATTAAGAATATCACGTTAAGTAAATATTATAAGACTTGAATTGATCGATAAATATTATAATTATATTCTGATCATAGCTTGATTTTATACTGAACACGATTATAAAGGGGCGAATGAGTAAGACTGTAAAACATTTAAATATTAAATATTTAAAAAAAAATAACCACAGATTAGATGCACACCATCAAAATGGGTCAAAGAATAAGAAAATGACTACAACATCATGAGTTGAAATCCTGCTCGATTTAAAGAAAATCCATCGGATAGTGCAACTTAAGGATATATGGTTTTTATGAAATAATATAAATGGTAATCGATGGTGTCGGTCCAGGTATAATGTAATTTACAAGATTGTAAAGGGTACAAGCATAAATCTTATCGGAAAAAAATTGATTAATAAATAAAACCAAATTATGACATTTGTATAAGTATAAAAATATTAAGATTACCATCGTTTGCTTGATGGAATCTAGTTTTATTTAAGAAATTAAAACGAAAATTCCACTATTTTGACAAAATTTTCTAAAGCTGGGGGTTCCTAGGCGAGCGTCACCGTAAACGTACACCGTAAAGAAAGGTAATAGAGTTGCTTTGCTGTACTTTTGATTGGTTTTTTGTTTATTAGTAACTAACTAACAAAAAACCGATAATAAGTGTAGTTAAATAAGTATACTATCGTATTTATGGTGTACGTTTACGGTGACGTATGCCTGGGAATCCATTACTTAAAAGATACAGACTCCCATTTCTAGAAGAAAAAATATAAAAAATGTCAACATTTCCATTAGGTATTTTTAAATATATCATTCATTCAAAAAAAATTTTAGTTAGTGAGCTGAAATTATTTGTTTCTATAGGTATATGAAAAAAAATTATGTTAATAATTAAAATATTATCACGGTTTCTTTCTGGTGTCTTATCATTTACTTATAAATAATTTATTAAATAAAACTATTAGTTAAGAGTTTTTTAGGCTTTTCGATAAGTCTCGGCTTGTCATTACTAGAGAATAAAAGCACATATGTACACAATTATAACCTAGTAAATTGTTTAACTAAATAGGATCTTGATGTGGTTTGAATTTTTTGATTTAATTTGATAAAAAATTATATCAAACAAGTGAAAAGAGTAGACAGATGAATGCAAAATCTATTCGAACAAACGAAAATAATTAAGTATTGTTGAGATTTATTTGAAGTACAATTATCGTATTATTCGATGTTTGTTATACATTTTTCAGTAGGTCGTACGAATGGCCGTGCGAGGCGTGGACGGGATTAATTGGAACCGCATCAAGCCGGCTGAAAAAAGAAGCATTACAATTGTTTTCAGCAGGAAGAGGTTTGTTTTTGTGGATGAAAGGGGCGTAGATTAATTTTAGTGTTAGGGGGGAATGCGACATATTTCGGCAGTAATGGTGCTGTCAAAGTGGTAACTTGGGGTCAGGAAGCGGTCACCAGGTGTCATGTCCAAAGGAAATACGAAAATACATCAACACTAAGTCATCTCACAGTAGTTATTAAGAGACATCTTAAATTATAATTCTTAATTATCAAAATTGCATAGATATAAACATTAGATATCATTGCATTGCATATAAGTAAGTCGTGCAAACCCTTGTATTGTTGCACTCTTATATCCTATTCGATAAAGGCATAAGTGTGTGTCCCTCACTCAACACGTTACTGAGAGTGATTGTGACAATACTTTGTATTATATATATATATATATATATATATATATATATATATATATATATATATATAAACATTAGATATCGCATTGCATATAAATAATTCATTTAAACCCGTGTATTGTTGCACTATTCTCTCCTATTCGATAAAGGCATAAGTGTGTCTCCTTCACTCAACAAATTTCCTAGTGGTCTCTGAGAGTGTTTGTGACAATATTTTGCGATTATAACGAAATAATATTTTAAATATCTTAAAGAAGTACTCAGCGGTAAAAACTGAGCCCAGATGTATTTAAGTGTATGTTTGAGTCCATATGACATGTAGTAACAATGCATTTACCCATTTTACTGTGAAATATAACTGAAGATATGAAGAGTGATGTTTGCAGTATAATATTTGCCAGGTAACTGATGTTTTTGGCTACTTGTTCTACTTGAACTAAACATGAATTTTGCCACTCATGCGATATATTTTGTTTACATCTATGCAAAAATTTTTTTTTTTTTAAATATATACAAGTATGTAGTAGCATTGGTTGATGAGTTGTTTGTCGCAGGTTGTGGAATAATGCCTTTAGTTTTTCCCCTGGTCTTGGTATCTCACCTCACTATCTCGTCTCCCCCTTGACTATCAGTATTAAGCTCCAAATACTCTCTTTTATACGAACATGTGTGATAAAATTGAACAATATTTGATTATAAAATAATTTGATTTAGAGACTCGCACAACTTATTATGAAGATCATAGAGGTTTTGTGTGGATGGGTATAAAAGTAGTATAAAAATGAAGGGCGGAAATGAGAGACTACGTCACTTAGGTCCACTAGAAAGTGTATAGTAGTTTGTAGAAGGGGAGAGGTCGTGCAGATAACAAAGGGGATTATGGTAGCGTAGCAAGGTCCGTTTTTATCTCATGTCTCTAGTAATCTTTCCAAGGAGATGTTTTTGTCCTACAATACTAGCAGTACCTTTACGCAGATGTCGTACTTGATGTGGGTCTTTTTGGACCACATGAAAAACTATCGGAATTAGCCAAGTCCTAACTAACGAATCAACTAACGAAGGTATCATGCCAATCACTTTTAATACCTCCAGAGCTAGAAATGTATCATGCAGGTATATCAATTATAAAATCAACAATATGAAGTATTTTAAAACCACTCTTCTGAAGGCTTTTTGTTACGTTTTGGTTAAAAGTATCAGTAATTTTTTAATGTAAATTTTATTTATTCATCTATACACATACGCCCCGAAGGGGTTATTTGGAGGGTGTTTTTTTACAATTTTCTATTTTTTCGACACAACAACGTTGTAATTTACTGTCTGTCGGTGATCTTAACTATTAATAGTTAGTACTACACAGGTATCTAGTATTCAGGAAATTAGAGTAAGCCTGAATCAAGACGATCGATCCCGATCCCGATCTCTCTGTCGTAAAAGTTGATCAAATGATATTTTTTTACCTGAGTGGGATTTGAACCAGTTCCCAGGCGTTACAGTAAACGTACACACAATAGTAGAGTTACTTAGATACACTTATGATAATGTGCTACTGGGTCGTGTGTGTATGAATAGACTAGAGCTTGATAGTATTGTTGCACACACATACGCAGCGCACGCACACAGTCTTATTACACTATTTTATTGAGTACGGCCCTAAAGTGATGGATTTCCAGGCAAACGTCACCGTAAACGTGCATAGTAAATACAATGGTAGAGTTACTTAGCTACACTTATGATCGGTTTTTTATTAGTTAATGTCTCGTCTGTGCCTCGGGCGAGTCACTAATTGACAAAAAACCAATCAAAAGTACATCAAAGCAACTCTATTACCGTCTTTACGGTGTACGATTGCGGAGGCGCAGGAATCCCAAGCTTTATGCCCTGAGCCATTACGATGGTCATGTTGTATTTTATCCTTTCAATTATTACTCGTTACTTTTCAATCTTCATTCTTTATTTTTGTTGCATACGCACCTAAATTCCAAATTCATTCGGGGACGTTTATTATCTCAAGTTGTATAAGTTGTACTAATAATAAAAGGGGTCGACATTAGTTGTGAAAAATGTACCTGAAAATCGTGGGTAGGCAGTCATTATTTGGTGGCAATATATAAAGTAGAGTGTGACATGAGCCCAAGTGGCGTTGATCTACACCAAGCATTTGTTATTTTGACCTGTATTTGTTACCTTCAAGGGGATAGGCTGGCCATGTCGACCATGCCTGCCTCCGCCATTATTGCACCACTTCACACAATTAAATACTAAATCAAACGCATTCGGAACGGACTATTCAAATATATATATATATATATATGACATTTTATTACGCTCATCTAAATAGCCTCGCTCATAATGGGAGAAGCGACTGTCAAATGTCACAAGCGTCGTTTTAAGAAAACACACTAAAATTATTCTGTGTTGCCATATTGAATTACATAATAAATATTGTGCTACCTGTCACGTTAGAAAAAATGTTTATTTGTTTTTCTCTAAATCGACCTACACAAGACAAGCATATTAGAAGAAAATAGTCCTACTCTCTTTATTTTTATAACTGAAATAATTCAAGTGCTATTTATTGATTCTGAATTACGAATATTGACGAAGATTTTCTATATTTCTTTATATATTTTTTATATCGTGACGCCTTCCCTATTGGCGGGAGTCCCTTTATAAGGGGTTGGCCAGGCCACCTTGGCCTTTACGGGAGAATATAGTAAAGATGGTTTCCCAGGCCACCACACAGCAATGAGTACTTAAGATCTAGTTTGCAAAGCTAGATCTACCAAATGACTCCGGTGCCGTGAATCGAACCCGGGAGTCTTCACTCACGAATCCGTTACACTAACCACTGGGCCACAAGGCGGCTCCTACATATCTTTATTATTAAAATTAATAGTGAATTCTGTAAAATTTCATCAATATTATTGAAATTATTTGTATTGGGGATAACACAAGCGTATCTACATAAAATAAATTTTAGAGTTGAATATCCAGTTTTACTCAGTATGATCTAAGCAATGAGATTATATAATATATAGAGGTGCCAATAATACTTGTGAAGACATCAAAACCATAGCAGGCACCAAAGGTTTCGTGTGCCAGCCGCTTGGGGCGCTGCTTCTACCGCCTCGCCATATCGCTAATTCAAATTATATTGCGTGTACATGTATTCGAGACCGGGCATATTCGAATGTATGGCGTAATATTGCATGGCGCTTCTATAGATAAAAGTTCATTGGATCTAAGTATATAACAAAATCTTATATTTTTAATACAATACATATAAAAAAATATAAATACCACAATAATACACCAGTAAGCTATCATATAAACAGATGATTTATAAATGTAAAAACATTTAATAATGTTATAGTAAAATTATAATAATAGCAAATAATTAATAAATGCGTACATTGAAGCTAAAGCTACATATACATATGTTTGTACAAAATTATTTTCATTTATTATTAATAAGTACATATTTGAAATTGAAAAATAGTTGGAAACGCTGTCAATATAGAGGATTTTTTTTAAATAACCCATTAAATTACTAATATAGTCCAGTCGAACTAATTAAGGAAAGAGTGATACTTATCCAAATTATAAAAAAATATAATATTTATTTGTCAATTGTGTGAAGTTGTCTTGTTATTTCCGATGAGGCTTTAGGTCCTTTGAGGCATAAGCGCGGCTGTTATGTGTGAGGTGGGTAAGGTGCGCGGAAAAACACTAATTTGTGACCAGCTTTTGCAACGTTCTCTAACTAATTGTTGGGCCTTTATCCACCCACCTACATGATTTATATAAGGGTTCTATTATTTACCAATACCCCTCCATATATAACATAATAATTGGTCGCTATTTGTCAGACGATAGTTTCTTCAATTACATGTACAATTGTATGTTGTCTAAGGGTTGCTATCAATTTATTAATAGTTGAATCATCACAATTAGCTTATCTGGCAATAATCGATATGCACTCAGCGTAATTTAATGATAGTATATGTAGCATTGGATAGTTCAATGTAATGTAATGTTAATGCAAAGCTACAGTACAGCAAGCGAGTGCATGGAATTATGATTGTAATGGTTGTTTGGTCCACGTACTTATTTATTGTCTGTTTTACTGTGCGCTTATCGCATGTTTTAGGAAATGATACCGGTTACCAGAGCTACCCTGTTATTTATTACCATGTACAACCCCTAAAACCTGGACATAGGCTCGCTATTTAATAACGAATACCATCTCATATCCCACCCATTTAAATGTCCCGTTCATCCCGTGTCAAATCACTATAGTAAAACGTGAACCAGTCAACAATTTCACTTAATAATTAATTATAGTTTTTACAAGATAATAACCAACCAATCAATTTTTTTTAATGTTAATTTAGAAACGATATTTTATACGGGGTGGACTTGAAATAACTGTGAATATTTTAGGGGGTGGTAAAGTATCGGAAAATATTATTATTTAAAAAAACACGTTTTTACAATTAATTAATACAATTTTATAATATTAATAACGTATAAAAGACTCACTACTGAGTACTTCACGGAAAGAGCTAATTCCAAGATGGTGGTCCAAACTCGATTCCAAAAGCACTATTAATATTAATAATTATTTTTCAAATTTTTAATTAACAAAAAATAAAAAAAAACAATTAAATCATTTTTTTTTTCAATTAATATTGTACCACCCCCTTATTATGTTTTGTCTTATTGGGGTAATTATCAAAATTACCAGCGTAATAGCTCAAGAGATAAGGCTACAAATACTGTGGTCATGGGTTCAAATCCCACTCAAGTATAAAAAAATATTTGATCGGTTATTACGACTAGGAGATTTGGGATAATATTAATAAAATCCCGATTGATCGTCTAAATTCAGGTTTAATCTGATTTTCTGTATTGTAAGGTAAACACTGAGGCTATTATTAAAACCCATGTAACTAGTAATAGTTAAGATCATCGACAATATTTTGTTGCCATTTGTATTGATTTAATAATATTCAGAGACAAATTTTTAATATATTTTTTCAAAGGATTTCTTTTTAAAGTATTGTAGTTGATTATATGCAGGCTCGAGTTTTTAATTTGTTAATAAATATGCTGTTCAGGTCATGTGGCTGTATTTTATGACACAACCAATGGTGAACTCTAATGATTTTAAGCTACCATTACACACTACAATATTACAGACAGATACATCTCGTTATTTATTCACGCCGTGTTTATGCATCTATTATTTAGTATGGAAATAAATTTGGTTTATTGATTTAACTTTTTCAATTCTGTAAAGTAAATGTGGGATATATTGGGCTTTGAGTTGGATTGTGTGTATGGAGAATGAGTGTCGCTGGGTAATTCCACTCCATTAAACGGATAAGCATCGCAATTCTTCCTTGTTCCTCATCCACCTGGAATAAATCATTTCGGAAATCCCGTAAAGCCGCACCAGAGTCTCTTAACAAAATCCCGAGGTTCACATTAAGGTAATTGAGCCGCCGTCTCACCTGTTATAAATTTATCAAATTTTGTGCAGTTAAAACGCGTGTCATACATCATAAGTGTGTTGTCCATGAAGGGGATGGTTTTTTGGGGTGCGGAGACCAATCCACTTATTCCATACTCTTACCTGTCCAACAAGCGACGCCCTTTGTTTTTCACTAAACTTTCCAACTGGCTTTTTAACGGCTGAGAGCTTTGCATAAATTTACCCCCCAACACACGAATAGGGTTGTTTTTATTTTTCCGCCTCGACTTCCACCATTCGTCGGAATCTGATTTATTTACGGCTGGTGCCCATTTTTTTCACCATCATCGCAAGATTTACTTGTTTATCGTTCACCTCTTTGGCGAAACCTTCCCACTCGAAAGTGCTTTTATCTAGATCGGTTTCCTCAATGTAAAAAATATCACTATAATGTTGATAAAACACACATTTTAAGCTCTTCGCAGCATCTAAATTCCAAGACAACAATATGTACAATATAAATTATTACACAAAGGATTAACCATCTCATAATCAACGATTATCATCCATCTAGATATAAGCGGGTCAATTATACGGATACTATATGGGATTAAATCCACCCAGTGTTAAGATACCTGTCGCTATCATACAATTAATTGTATTCACAATATTCTTAATTGATTTTTCGTTTTCATCGCATTTAATTTTAAGTAAATAAGTAATGTTAGGTATATGAGAAAAAAAATGTAAAATTGAAGAGAATTTTTCGATTTTCATTCTCAAACTTATTTAATATGAGAGATTTTTACACATTTAGGACCTTTTTTGACAGATTTTTTAGACGCAACAGTGTGTTAATTATTTGTCGGTGATCTTAACTATTACTAGTTACATGGGTCTTAATAATTGCCTCAGTATGTACCTTAAAATTCAGGAAATTAGAGTAAACCTAGACCAAGACGATCGATCGCAATTTTATTAATATTTTTCCCAATCTCCCAGTCGTAATAACCGATCAAATCAAATAAAAAAAAAATGACTTGAACGAGATTTGAATCTATGACCACAGTATCTGAAGTCACTATATTTTTTTAAGAAACTTGATGAATATCAAAAACTTTTTATAATATTAATATGGAAGATGCAATTCGAATCTCTACACTTTCAAAATCCACTTGTCTTAAACTTGTTATCACAAATCTCGTTCCTATACATGGATGACTCTGTGTGGATGATTAAATTCACCTTAGATATATTTGTATTGTGTTGATCGAGCATGTCTCACCTGAGCATGTCAAGAAGAACTGGCTGTTTGCCAGACCTGTCCAGACAAAAGAACTTGCTAAGACGGAAATAAGTTACCCAAAGGACAAACACAGTTTGCCCTCGGTATCATCCTTCTATTCTCAATAGCTCTGTGGTGTGTGCTCTTCTCCTTACATCTCCGACTACTTTGATCTGAGAAATACGATTTCGCCCATATAATAATATTCCAGAAGCGAGCTGATTGATGTGGGCCGTTATTATTTACGGCAGACGATTGGTCGCAGTGTACTTACTATAGCTAAACAGTGATGTCTTCCCGGAATATGTTTATATGTATCCGGTATTCAAATAAATATAAATACGCTTGGTCTATGAATGCTATTTAGCCGAGAGAATGAAAGTTAGTTATGGGATGTGGCGAAAGCTCGCAAGCTAAATACTGGATGTGGGTCACAAGAAATACTAACTACTGACTGATATATCAAATTGGGTAAACCATAGATATAAACAAAAGATATCGCATGAGTGGCCAAAAACATTAGTTACCTGGCAAACATTATACTGTAAACATCTCTCTTCATATCTTCAGTTATATTTCACAGTAAAATGGGTAAATGCATTGTTACTACATGTCATATGGACTCAAACATACACTTAAATTAATCTAGGCTCAGTTTTTACCACCGACTACTTCTTTAAAATACGTTTTAATCGCCAAAGTATTATCACAGCCACTCTCAGGAGTAACTAGAAATGTGTGTGTGAAATGTGTAGAATCTATGCTCAGTTTTTCTACCGCTGAGGACTTCTTAAAGATGTTTTAAATATTATTGCGTTTTAATAATTATAAATTCATGAGGGCCGCCGCCAAAGTATTGTCACAGCCGCTCTCAGGAGTCACTAGAAATGTGTTGAGTGAGGGAGACACAAATAGATCTAGGCTAAGTTTTTACCGCTGGGGTCTTCTTTAAGATGTTTATAATATTATTGCGTCTTAATCACCAAAATATTGTCACAAGCACTCGCAGGGGCCACTTGGAAACTGTTGAGTGAGGGAGACACACTTATGCCTTTATCGAATAGGAGAGAAAAAGTGCAACAATAATATACGGATTTAGATGAATTATTTGCCATGCAATGCGATATCTCATGTTTATATCTATGATTCCGTGTGTCTTCTTTAACACATCATTTAAACGTTTACTACCTTCCATTTGATTTCTTTGTACAAATTAACCGTTACAAGACTAAGTAGAACAACTCAAGAGGGAGATATTTAATTTTAGATCCTTTCAACGAACCGACTCCAGGTGGAAAGTAAGTCAGTTCCACTTTTATCAGAACATCCGGCGTTTCGTTTAACTGAGACCAAATATTACACACTGCATTCAAATGCTGCTTTTTACTCACCTATTATTTTCTGACAGTGATTGCTTGAACCATTTTTAAATAAGATGATAAGACAATTTAATACATATGCAATAAACGTTGTCAAATGCAGACGTGCGTCAGATTGGTCTATATGAATTATATTAGCATCCATTTGATCCGGTTTTCATAAAATGCTTTGATCTATAAATGAACGAGTCGAATATCGTAGGTTTTGCGGTGAAAAGTGTTGTATTTACAAAGTTGATATGTTAAGCCGGCGTCGATAGATTGATGATAATCGGGTGTGGTAAATCTCGAATTAACACACTATTACCGTCTTAAAACCGGTATTAGTGAGCCTGAAAAAA
>JAGTTH010001578.1:0-22167 GCA_022606485.1 Agraylea sexmaculata
ATAGACTTAGGTGTACAGAGTGTTTACATCTTTTTACCTTTAACTAACATGAGAATGTTTTATTTAAATTTGACATGAGTAATAGTATTTAATTATAGAAAGAATGGGGAAAAAAAATAAAAACCCATTTACAAATTTGAAGATTAATAAATAATAACAACGATAGAAGCAATATTAACAAAACAGTAACAAAATATAATTCTTAAATTCTAAATAACAATTTGTTTGGGCAAAACCAAATTTGTGTGGATTATTGGAAATTTTATTTTATTTTTAAAAATAATATCAGTTTTGGAAGTCCATTGGTAAAATGAACTTACGTTTCCTCGAGACATATTTGGTTTTATTTACATGTCTTATGATTGAGTTAGTCGGGAAGTTAGTCATTTTAGTGTAATGTTTTTTACTCAAATCTGCGATATTTGCTTTGATCTTTTTTAACTTAATGTCCTCGTGGACTTCTTTAAGAAATGTGCCAGGTTCAAGATCCAAGGCTTATTTTTATAAGTAGAGTTTTTAAAATATGAATTTTTGTGATATTTGTGTGTAACCTAGGTTTCGGTGAAGCGGCAATATTTGTTAGTATAACCGTAATATTGGGTGCTCCGTATCATCCTGACAGCTTTTTCATCCTTTAAACCTTCAAATCCACCCGAGATATTTTGAATATACCTTTACAACTTTTTAAAAACTATATATATTTTCCCCTGTAACCTAATTGACCTCCTTTGAATGGGTGAGTTTGTATGAAGAAAGCGAATTAAGTAGTTAAAAATTCCAAAGTTTTAAACGCATTTCCTGAACGAGCCTAACTCCAATCAATCATCCACAGTCACGCCAACCAACCTTCCACAACTTCTTAATATTTACCTATGTGAACAACTCTTTCACTGTGTTTATTTATACAAGATAATAGCCTCTGCATGTTCATGCGCAAGTTTATAAATATATCCAAACAATTCCTGCTTAACCCTAATCATTCGATCGATCAAAAGCCATTGATGGCACAGTTTGAGAAGCTGTCCCAGATCGGCAGGCGTCTTGTTGGCTCGTAGATGATTAATAGCCTCTTTTGGTCGACGTTTAGTTTCAATTATTTTGTAAAGTATACAGCGTAAGACGGGGGTGGTGGGTGGTGGCAGAGGATGGGGGTTGCATTCCATTAATTTATCAAAGAATATCGGTTTATTTTGGGGAGAGAAAGAGGAGCTCACCTTAATTGAAAGTTCCGCCCGTTGTCTTGTCTAAAACACTTTATCTATGTTTTCGCAACAACACCCGCCTAACGATTATTATTATACAAAGTGATGTTATTGAAATTTGAATTAAATCAATGCGAAATTGAGTGTCTGGGCGTTTAGTTCACGAACATGTGTTAATTAACTAAAGCCCATCGCATGTTGCTATTGATACACTATAGACAGTTTGTACAGTACATATAAGTTCCAGTTTAAATTTCTAAATTGTAAATACGAGAATATGTCCAATTTAGCCTCTATTATGAATAATGAGATCTGATCATCCTTAAACCGGTCTCACCGGAACAATTACACGCTCAGGTGTTATTTATATAGATTTTATGGGTTTGAACACAAATATGACGATAGTGTTTTTTTGTATTTATATATATTGGATAAATTTCCATAGTATTTAGTACAGGCAGAGAGTGCAACTTGTAGATAGGCAAGTGTGTATATATACTAACCACTATCGTGATGGATAAATCAAATTTAATATCCAGTGCAAAGGGTGTAAGGGGATGATGATACCGTGCTTGCAAACCTGTAAAGGTGCACAACAGATTGTCATATTCATATATTATCTAGGTGTTATGAATACACTCCACTATGTGAATATATTATTAATAATATCCTTGATGGGCTGGCATAATAATATTTTCATATTTAATAATAACACTGGTTCTGGTGCATTCATGTTTTAATTTTTTTAAACTGTACCTTAATATAAATATTTATTAGGTATTTTAAAGGATTTCTTTTAAGTAACTGTGGCTTCTTCCATTCCTCCGGGGAGTCTAGCTTCCTTGCTTGCTAGCTTGGGAATCTTTATAATTTCTTATTATACTGTTTAAATTGCAATTTTATAAAAATGTTACAGCGTATTATTTCCTGGATATTATACAAGTTTTTCATATTTTTTCCATCCACAGTTTGCCCAGTCTATTGCGGCATCCTAATTTATAATATCCCCACATTTTACTTAACGCATCTTTAATAGAGGTTAAAATATTTTTTACGTGAAGAATAAGCAATTTATTAACACCTCCAATAAAGGTCCAAATCTCCTTTTTTCAAACGAGCGACGTTTTTCAAGCTGTATTTGAAATTTATTAATAAAAAATATACAGGGTGGACTTGAATTAACTGGGAATATTTTAGGTTACTGCAAGAATAAGCGAAAAAATATATTAATTATTAACAAAATATATATCATTAACAAAAAAAAAATTAAATCCATTTGGAATCCAGTTTGGGTCATAATATTGGAATCAACTATTTCATTGAAGTACTCAATAGTGGCTTTCGCGTGGAACTGTTAAACGATAAACGCAATATTAACAAAACAATTACAAAATATAATTTGTTTGGGTAAAACCAAATTTGAGTTGAGTGGATTATTAGAAATTTTATTTTATTTTTAAAAATAATATCAATTTTGAAGTCCATTGGTAAAATGAACTTACGTTTCCTCGAGGCATATTTGGTTTTATTTACATGTCTTTTTATTGGATTAGTCGAGAAGTTAGTCATTTTATTGTAATGTTTTTTACTCAAATCTGCGATATTTTCTTTGATCACTTTTTAACTGAATGTCCTCGTGGACTTTAAGAAATGTGGTATACAATATTTACATAGTCGTGTTATGAAGCACTTTTTGTAGAGTTATTGAGGATTTTGCTTTAATACCGGAGCTTGGGCTTGACGTGCGATGATGAGCTTTCATTAAGGCACTCTCAAACTTGAATGCGGCAAAAGTATGTTTTTTTATTAGTGTATTCTCGATGATGATCAGTTAGTTGGTTCTTGGTCTCGTTGTGGGCGCCAGACAACCACGCCCTTCTGATTAGCACCAATGTCTGCACAACTCTTCAAACCTGAACCAACTACTCAACTACCGAAACAAATATTATATTAATTCAATCAACGATCATTCAAAACTCTTCCGGCTCATCACAGCCACAGTGTGTGTTCTACGAGGGATATATTGTTTAAGGGCGGGGTGTCTAAAACAACATTTGCCTTACGTAATTAACGATGTAACTTTTACACGACCAATCAAAATCGCTGCCTTGCCGAAATTTAATGACCTGATCCTGTCAAAACAAACCCTCGGAAATATCCACACTACACTCTAAATATTTTATTAATTGATTGCAGGTTGAGGAGTGAGACTCACGGAGGCGCCTGGTGTCCCAAACACCAAGTCACTACTGAGACCCAGGAATGGATCCAAATCGATCTGGGAAAAGTCCATTTAATCACCGCAAGCTCTACACAAGGAAGATTCGGCAATGGCCAAGGACAGGAATTCTCTGAAGCCTACGTTTTGGAATACTGGAGACCGAAGTTAGGAAAATGGGTTCGCTACAGAGATCACAACGGAACTGAGGTGAGCTATTTTTAAATTGTTTAAAGAATGTGTCGTTTATAGATCATTTACCTGTACTGGGTGTTAAATATTTATGCAAATCAGGTAGGAGCTGGTAGTATGATGGCGGCACCTCGTTTAAACCTCATATAAAAATGCAAATTGGCTGACTGTCATCACTTCACTTTTACCTTTTATATATATTATTTTGTACTAAAGTTCTTTGCATACCCCACTGTCGTTTTACTCGACAATCCGCAATGGTTCTTGCACATAATAAATCCTGTAAACTTTTTGAATCATTCAAATACAGTAGACCTTTTACGTGAAAACATACTGAAAGTAACATTAACGTAATTTATTATTATTGAAAAATCGCAATACCTACTATTCTTGTTGTATAACTTAAAATGAAATCGCGTGCCTGTTAGGTTAGACTTTCAGGAAGCCATTGCATTCCAGTTGATTTATGACCGCCATCGCCCACAAGCCAAAATTTGCAATACATAATATTGACTCCGTCCTTAATATCCCTAACGATGAGATTTTTTAAATAAAACACACAGTTTATTCAATGAGAAATTATTGATACGAATAAACCAAGTATACATTTATAATTTAAATTATCATATGGTTGTGGGATTGTTTTTTTTTTATCAAAATAATATATTTCGTTCCATTTGAATGATTCGATTAAACGAATGCACACGAATTCAAAATGAAATTCCCATCACATGCAAATTGGATCACTTTCAAAGTCGCTCGTTAAAACATGGTGAATAAAACAGTCCACGCCATAATAATATCAATAAAATCACTCACGATGGTATTTGACGAAATGTTTGAAATTTAAACTACTCGATCTCGAATTTCAACGCTATATCGTATTCGGTGGCAAATTGGCGAGACGAGAAGAAGTGTTTCGCTTTAAATATATTATGAAAAAAGGGCGTTGTTGAAATCTGACACTTTTTTAAGACGCGGCAGGCTGTAATAACATTTCAGAGCAATAATTTAACCCCGCATAATGCTACACACTTAATCGTTTTAGTTTCGATTGTGAATTTACAACATCTTTAAATTAGCAAGTGTTCTTATTCAAATCATTCGAAAATTTCAACTTATATGTGTACAACAAAAGCCCTTTCTGTGTAACTGGAAGATGAGAATGTTGTCTTTGTGATTCAATATATTTATTGTGTAGTAGGGGAATGAAGCTGCGATATCATCTTGCGCGATCAGTAATGGCATTTCACTATTATCATTATTGAACAAATACACTTCGATCAATCAGGGATGACTCCGAATCATAATCATTGAGCCAATTATTAATACAAAAAAATACTAATTATTATAGAGAATCTGAATAGAAAAAAATACCAAGTAATTGAGAAGGTGCATGGAATAAGGACGGATAATAGAATACGCTCTTTTTCCGTAAAATGACTCAAAATTCTCTATAAAAAATATTATATATATATATATATATATATATATATATATATATATATATATATATATATAATATTTCCTTTATATTATTTGATTATTGTATTATTTTATTTCAACTTGCTGATATTTACAAAAAAAACATTGATATGATATACATTTAGAGTTATCACTCTTATTATAAACCATATAACCACTATTCTACTCCTAATGATATTTGACGTATTCGATCTCTGCACTGCATTGGTTTATTATTTGACTGTATTATTTTATACAAAAAAAATATTACATATACACTTATCATACTTATCAAACATAAATTATTATATTCATGAGTCAAATTATGTTACATATGAAAAAAATATACATTTTTCACCCTCTTGGCCGAGGTTTACCGATGGAGCCCTAGCTTTGCTTCTTTGAACTCATGTTTAATCTAATATAACTTGGGTTATTTTTTTATTAAAAAAAAATCTACATATTGAAGTGTTGACACGATTGTGTAGAACAGTTAATTGAAAATTGCACGCCAAGTATGATAAAAATTAAATTATATATTTATGGATTTAGAGCACTGTTTTTTTGTTGTCGAGAGTTGTGAATATTCACGTGATAGCGAATTAAATCTTCCATGATAGTGCAACAAATGACAGGTATAAAGTGGTCACCTGGCCCTCGTCACATGTATGTATGCTTAAGGTTGGGTCGACACCCCTGATGACAACATTTCAGTATAACATTTCACTGTATTTCAAAGAGACGTCATCCTGCCAACGTTTGTCCAGCCTCAAGGCCTTCCACATACTATATGGACTATTAAATACATGCGTCTTTCTTCTTATCTGAACCATTGCTAAGCTTAGCTTTGAGAAGAGTGGCTCTTTGCATATGGACCTCGATGATCTTTACATTTTATTTTCATATAGGCATATCCACAATATCGTGTTTTTTAGTCATGCGGAAACCACGCTTGGTAGTTCATTATATAATAACTAGAATAATTTTAATTGAAATTTTCAATTTGTTAATGTTCTGCTTGGTTTTTTAACAGGATAGTTAAATTCGAGTTTTGATTTCATTTTTGCGTTAGTCATTTTCATTAGACATTTTTTATTTTAAAAATTAAGTATATAAATGTGGAATTATTATGCATTATCAAATTAAATACATTTAAAAATATTTTACATTTAATATTTTCAATCGATATTTTTTCAGATGCTCTGCTTTATTTTTAATATAAAGATAATATAACAAGTTCTTTGTTTTTTCATTCGAGAGAAGTTTGAATTTTTTTAATAAAATAATATAATACGGTTTTCATATGATGACAACACTCATCACAATATTTAAAAAGCGAGTTTTCCAATAAATACTGTTTTTTGAGAATTGTCACTTTTTATGCATTATTAAATATCTCTTATATTATTTTGAAATGAATTTAATATTACTGTCATTAAAATAGCCGTTTCGAGATTTTAGATATGTATTAATTATAGTAAAATAATTATATGAAATATTATTCTTCCATCTGGCAACACTGATGGTTGAAAGACCCGCACACACACCGTAGACAATTATATATATTACTAGGGTAATTTTAATTGAAATTTTCAATTTGTTAATGTTTTTTTGATGTTCTGTTTGGTTTTTTAATAGGACGGTTGTTTATTTTTTCATTCAGAACATGATTGAATTTTCAAAGTTAATTATTAATTAAATAATTTAATACGGTTTTCATACGATGACAACACTCATACAAGGCAAATAGTATATTTTTACTATATTTGGTCAGATAGGACTTATTTCTCATAGAGTGAGCAATGCATTAGATTGTCAAGTCCATGCAGTAAAGAATAAGTCATGTGTGGTATTAATTCATCACGTAGGACTTATTCTGGATTTTAATATCATATTATATTATCATAAAAGCAAATACGTTACATAGGAATTAAATAATTACATTTGAAGTCTGTTTATTTATTTTGACACTACTCAGAAAGTCACCAGACAAAAGGACAATGTCCAACAAATTTCGTTGGAGGAGAACAAGCATAATATTCAATTTTAAGGCGGTTGTGAAATGCAGAGTAAATTTTATCACAGACTTGTTGTTGTTTGCTACATTTTTGGTCTTTGTCGCCTTCGGGATCCTCTTGATCTAATATTGTTACCAATTCAAATTCACTCTAAAACTCTAACAATCTGACGAAGTTGTAGTCGGCCGACAAATGATTTAATAAATGGTGTGCATTTAGGTCGACACACGCCCCTCATTTTCCAAGAATCTTATTGATATATAAGCACTTTTTGTGTCGAAAGTATGGTTAGTTCTGTGAAATGGTGATTCTGCCGATGGCGCCGGATTAACTAATGAATAATCCAATAAAACAATGGGCGGCAAGCAACCAAAACAAAGATCCCCTCTTATATTTTGTACGAAATATTATACATCCTCCGGTCGAATTTCATATTCAGGGTTGAATCTGTGTACATTATTAAACCTAAAATATTAATCAAGCTAACCCATATCTGTTCATTTTATTTTTGAATGTATGTATACGCTCCAGGATTTTTTTACATACTGTGTAACTGTTGAAATTTTTTTTAATTTTACTGCCATTTAATGCATAAACCGTGTTGATAAGCCTTAAAAGCAATAAACTTAACTCTTTGTTATATAAGTTACATGGATAATAAATCTACAAGATGTGCTTGAACTTACTAGTATATTTTAGGGGGTGCTAGGGTTATTATAAAAAAAAAAAAATAACCTTTGAATCAGCTGTATTTGTCAAATACACAATAGTGGTTTCTGTGTATCTGTTTTAACACGTCATAGAATAATAACTATACATTTAATATTTTTGTTTCACTTTTTGCGATTCACACCAACCCCTAAAATATTATTTTTTTTATTAAATTTGTACTTCTGAGTCTGCCTCTTACACAATATTGTCTTTCAATTCATTTTTTAAATAAACTTTAGATGATTTATTTAACTGTAACATTTACATAGGTCATCAGCAGGGCTGATCTATCAGATTTAATAATATCCTCTGTATTCACATGATAATCCAGGAAATCAGATAAAATCCGGATCGAGGCTATTGACCGGATTTTTATTCGATCATTTTTTTTAATTGAATTATAAAGTAATGTTTTCCTATAATCAAATGGGAATTATTGAATGTGATTGGCAACCCCTGGTAACAGTTGTCACATCTTGTTCCAGCTGCCGTTGACTCACTCTCCTGGCAACAAATAAAATAATATCATACATTCAAATGTATTCATATTTTTCAATTTAACTTTGTCAACTGTCTTTTCTCGGTTCAGCCTTGGGCTCATACAGATTGGAATCCAATTCCCGTTTCGGCAACATTTACATTTTATAATTAGGGAAACTCCACCCCCTGGACGCCAACGACTTTTGTTCGAATTATTTTTTAAAAAATATAGATATTAATTGTTCTCATTGTCGTAATCTTGATTGATCGTGGTATGGGACAATGTGTAAGCCACTTGTCATTCCATGGACAGAGTTCTAAGTCCAGGTCGGTTGTGCGATTGTTTAGTTGAAATATTTACTTATTTATAGTGCGAGGAATGAGACAAGACACTGTCGGGATATTAATTGTTTGTTTAAATATAATATAACTAGAGTGATTTTAATTGAAATATTCAATTTGTTAATGTTTTTGATGTTCTGCTTAGATTTTTAATAGGCCGGTAAAAAGTTGTTTAATGTTTTCATTCAGAACATATTTGAATTTTCAAAGTTAATTATAAATAAAATAATTTAATACGGTTTTCACACCATGACAACACTCATCACAATATTTAAAAAGCGAGTCTCCCAATAAATACTGTTTTTTTTTTGAGAATTGTCATTTATTATGCATTATTAAATATCTCTAATATTATTATTATCATTAAAATACCTATTTCGAGACTTAAGATATGTATTAATTGTAGTGAAATAATTATATAAAATATTATTCTTCCATATGGTAACACTGATGGTTGATTCATGGATCCGTACAGACTTATAACATACACACACGTTCAACAATTATATATTATACACATAATAATAATCATTAATTTAGTATGTAGATTAATCTTCAGTAACCGGGTTCTCATTTCCACATCACTAAAAACATATTAAATGTGAACCTTTATTTGGTCTACCTGATTTACATTTCTAGTCATTTAATAATTCTTAATTAAATCACAATATATGTTTATATTCTTTTGATTAAAAAATAAAAAATGTGAGTTACCTGACACTTAATAAACCTTAATAGTAAATTTGTAATAAAATTCGGTTCCCCTTTTCACTAAATTACATTACTGCAAGAAGTTTATATTTTCAAACTCAGACTATGTTATTATTATGTTTTTTTACAATTTTTTTGGTTTTAGGTAATTTTATAAAATACATGCTCTATTATATGTATTTTATTTACTGTACATAAGAGTGAATGCCAACAGTATCATTATAAAAAATAATTAATTAATAAAAAAAAAATACAGTATTGCCATACGATACTTACTAATTAATAAAAATTGAAGATGTTAGTTAGTATTAAAATATTTTTTGCTGTCGTATTGGCATTATATGAAAGCCTTTAAAATATTTGAAGTGGAATTAACGTCGTATGTATAATTAAATAAATAAATGGCGTTATATTTTATGTATTTCGGTGGGTTAGCTATTTTCTATATCCTTAAAGATACTTAATTATAATTAAAATATTTTTGTATTAATAAATCAAGCAGAAATGCGTGCTCGAAAACCAATTGGAGCATATCTTTCGTATTAGAATATAATCGGTTTGTTTTCCATCGAACTTTTCCAATCTCGTCTTCATATTATCTTTGTGTTTTTCTAGTCGTGTTTTCGTCACGTTTTGGCACAAAAAACACACACACATATATACGGGGAATAGTGGATAAATAAGGTGATTCTGAAAACATAAGCTGCAGATATGATCCAATCTTGTTAGACGTATCGGACGCCCCTGGGAACCAACCGCGATGGGGAAATATAACATTATATTTATATACTTTGTGATATATAATATAATGGTAGATCTCTCTGTCTCCTATAATAAGTGTGGTGGAAAATTACAACTCTGATCCTGGTCAGGGACATATTGTCTTCCTGGCTTTACTCACTCTTGGGATATTTCACGCTGCACTCCCGATTCAAAATAATAAATGTTAAAAAAAATCACATTTCAATTATTCTCCTTTGGCTACATTCCAATTTATGAACACCAATATGCTTATACTCAACTTGTTTTTAATGGAAACTAAAATATTTTTATCGTAATTATGTAATGCCAGTACGATTATAAAAAATATACACAAAGGAGGCCTAAGAAGTGTGAAGCCAGAAAACAGTGGAAAGTGTTGGGAAAATACTAATCAACACTGTAATAATTGATAGCTATGTAATTAATTATATTTTACTAACAAACATTACGCATAGGGCTTAAGTTATCAATTTTGTATCTACATTCTGAGGTTATGTTTACGGGTTTATTACTACGCCTTATTTCGCGTCATACTTCTGGTCATTAATCAGGGATAGGAAATACAATCAAAGATAATATGACATCATAATTATAATTTGCACGGAATCAAAATAGTACGCCGTAAATATAAATCACGCGGTAAATTACCAAATAATCAAATCGCAAGATTTTCAAACTAAAAATTGAAAAATGTAACTAGCAGACTTGGAACATTAATTATAGTGGAGATGGATTACACGTTATGCGCTTATTCTTCAATTTATTTATTTTAGTATGAATAAAAGACATGTTGTATAATATATTTTATGAATTTTATAAGTGGGATTTTGAACTCTTGCGTATTATTATTTTTAATATATTCCATGCGAAGTGTCCGGGTGTGTAAGTTATCGGTAACTGCCAAATAGCATATATCGTGTCTTGTTAAATATTACACAGTGGCATGCAGAGATGACATTTTGTCATAAATTCAACAAAATGGAATTGAGAAGAGCAATGTCCGTTGTGGAGATGTGAAAAGTATGCAAGACGGGATTAAAGTCCGAGTGCAGAGAAGACTAATCCTCTCGTTTATACACATGCCACAAATATAACTCCGACATCAGTTTTGTCATACTGGAGAATTACCAATACTGCATACATTGCTTATATTTAATGCAAAATTAATGTAAACACCCATCATAAGACTTGGATCTTGTGTGTGGTGACTGCGAAACATAAATATGTGCTTTACATCGTTTCAAATATTGTTGAGATGATTTCGTTTAAATTTGCAGTATAATTAATTCAAAATATTATTGAGAATCGAGTTAATTCTTTTATACATTTATTTACCTCTAACAATATTTTATTACAAATTTAATGGTTTATTAAATATTTGAAAATGAAGACAACAATGGCGACTGTTTCAATCATCACCTTTCCGTGCAAGTTTTCAAAAAAAAAAACAAAAAATTTATAATAAATATACTACAATTATTATATAAATTAACAATGGTTTCCCATGTGTACATCGCCGAAAGCGTACCTTAGCCTTATTTTGTATTGGTTTCCTAGTCGTGTGTCGCTATAATTTAGACGGCATTTGTTTGTAAATTAAATCGAGACGGCATTTGAATTAAAGCAAACTAGCTTCCGATTAAAAAAATATGTATATTTAATTATATAATATTTGTTTGGGATGAAACGACTCTATAATATATTGTTATATATTGTTGAAACGCTCAAGGAATTTATGCGGTTGTCTTTGAGGAATGTATGAACCTCTTTTGTAATTTGTCGTATCCAGTCATTGTGTTCTAAGCCAATGAAGCGAAACTGAATATTATTATGACATTTAATATTCCATCGTCGGTATATTATTATAAAATGATGTACATAGTTCGCTCGTACTTACGATGAGTTATTTCAAATGAATTTCAAGTGTGTGGCAATTTAAGCTGTCAATGTTGAAGTGTGATAGTTAACAAAGCGTAGCCCCGTGGCATTAACGAATTGACTTCCTTTCATATAGTTTCCTGTTAGAAAATTCCTAAAATACCTTAACTTGCCTCCAAACCGAGGGATGGATAATTCCGACCAACATGATGATAATTATTCGCCCCCTTTGTCTGACATTTGAATCGTCTCTTGTCAAACAGCTGACACTATAATCATCATGTGTCATAGTGATTTCCTGTACTTACGTGTACACCGATGAAACAAAGCCTTAATAAAAAAATCCTCTTTTAATAGATTGTTTATTAACGTTGTTTTTATGAGCATTTGAATGCCATCAAGTATTGGAATTAAATAAACACAGCACGAGAGCTGAATATATTAACTATCAATAGAAAGGAATACCTCCTGCAGGTGTGCTTAATTTAAATATTACTTACCTTATAAACATATTCATACTGAATGAATGGTGTAAATTTACTACGCATCGGCTCAATAATATTCTTCCTAATGGCATCTTATACAACACCATAAAATTAGTATTGAATGTCCAAGACTATTTGTTTATCTTGTAAATTATTAAACAACAAATGACGTGCTCAGAATTGAAAACTCGCAAATACAGTTCAAATAATCTCACAAAAAAAATCCAATTATCTCTTTTCTACCAATTCTGCCACGTTGTGCAGGAGTGACTTTATATGGAAACATACAAATGATTGACTCCTACACTTTACTTTGTTTTATTTAGTTTTTTATACATACCATTCTTTTATCCACAATATTTTCATTTCATATCGTTTTTTGTTTAAAAACCCTCTCACAATTAAATAAATAAAAACTAATTACAATTAAATTAATTTACAATATTCTGACATTATAATTTAGGTTTTAGAAAACACGTTACTAACTAATATAAAAAAAAACAAAATTAAAATTGTATTTTGAATCTTTTGATTATGAGCGCCTCATGTATATTTTTTAATTTATTTCATTCTTGCATAAAATACCTAGCATTTTAAATAAATCAATTATGTTTTATACTTTTTATAAATACACTCACCTACACTGTCCATTTTGCTAATCACTAAATGATAATTATAGTAATGAAATACTTCATAAATATTATTCATGACAGTACAATTATCATTAAGTTATTGTAGTAATTTATTCGTTGATATGTTAGTACCAATGTCATTATGTTGAATACTTTTGAATTGAATGAAAATTCTACCCTCGATAATTATAGTTGAAAGTTTGACGTTTAATAATTTGTCATACCAAATGCACATGGTTAAAGTTTTTGATGATAAATTACAAGAAGCGCTCATTCATAGAAATAACCTGAACAATTAGCCCCTCCCAAAGCATTGTCGATGCAATGGGACTTGGAAATTAAATAAATCGCCTCAATATATATTAAATATAATAAAGGTGGCGTGATGAACAATAGTCTTAGTTTAGTAAATACTAACATAGACTGAGGTCCTTTGTACTTTTAAATGGCGCCGAGGCTTTCGAGGGGGACTTGTTTGATGGTGGCCATTTATTTAATTTCTCCAAGACCACAGTTGAATCGCTTAAATTATGATTTATGAATATCGAAGAATACAAACAAAGACCGGATCGATTCGATCTTTCCGTAAATGAATTTAACACGAACTAAATCAATATATTCTTTCTAACCAGTCGGTAGCTTATTAGCTCAACACGATAATAATTTTAGCCGATTATGTATATGAGAAGAGGTAACAAGAAAAGGATGATTGGAGAAGAACAATGAGACACCTCAATCATTGTCTCCCAAACATAATTAGCCAGGTTTATGTTCATAATCAACAATAATTGTATCGTAAATCGCAATAAAAATCAAACAACAAAGAGATGTGTTAAGAAGCACAATCGATAACTTAGTTTAATATGGATCAATTTTCATAACCAGTGCATTGGCACTGAAGAATATATAATTTATATTGTAATTGGACACCCTGATCGATCATGGTGGGTTAAATGTATAAAGTAAAGTTGTGGGCGACGATGGGTAATTATAGTAGAATTTATGCATCCTCAGGTAATGATGTCGCACTTCACTGAACACGCAACCATTCAGCCACAATACATATTCAATCAAATTCTATAAATACATATATTATTGCTCGAATCAGCAGAGCCGAATAGCTGTGTTTATTTTAAATGCTAACTAATTTTGTTGGAACAGTGCTAAGGATCCAAATCCCGTATAATCCAGCTTAAATATGGCGGTTGTGCGATTGTTTAGTTGAAATATTTACTTATTTATAGTGCGAGGAATGAGACAAGACACTGTCGGGATATTAATTGTTTGTTTAAATATAATATAACTAGAGTGATTTTAATTGAAATATTCAATTTGTTAATGTTTTTGATGTTCTGCTTAGATTTTTAATAGGCCGGTAAAAAGTTGTTTAATGTTTTCATTCAGAACATATTTGAATTTTCAAAGTTAATTATAAATAAAATAATTTAATACGGTTTTCATATGATGCAACATTCATCACAATATTTAAAAAGTGAGTCTCCTGATAAATACTGTTTTTTTGAGAATTGTCATTTATTATGCATTATTAAATATTTATTTTTAATATTATTATTATCAAAATACCCGCTTCAATATTTTAGATATGTATTAATTGTAGTAAAATAATTATATAAAATATTATTCTTCCATCTGGTAACACTGATGGTTGAAGGATGGATCCGTACAGACATATAACATACACTCACTTAGACAATTATATATATTATACACATAATAATAATCATTTAATTTAGTATGTAGGATTAATCTTCAGTAACCGGGTTCTCATTTCCACATCACTAAAAACATATTAAATAGAACCTTTATTTTATTCACCTGATTTACATTTCTAAATATTTAATAATTCTTAATTAAATCACACATATACGATATTCTTGATTAAAAAATAAAAAATGTGATTTTTTACTCCTTATTTATATATATATTATATATATATATATATATATATATATATATATATATATATATATATATATATATATATATATATATATTTATAGTTACCTGACACTTAATAAACCTTAATAGTAAATTTGTAATAAAATTCGGTTCCCCTTTTCACTAAATTACATTACTGCAAGAAGTTTATATTTTCAAACTCAGACTATGTTATTATTATGTTTTTTTACAATTTTTTTGGTTTTAGGTAATTTTATAAAATACATGCTCTATTATATGTATTTTATTTATAATTAACTGTAATTTTTGTATATACATAAGAGTTTTTTTGTTTTTCATGTGATGCCAACAGTATCACAAAAAACTTATAAAAAATAATTAATTAATAAAAAAAAAATACAGTATTGCCATACGATACTTACTAATTAATAAAAATTGAAGATGTTAGTTAGTATTAAAATATTTTTTGCTGTCGTATTGGCATTATATGAAAGCCTTTAAAATATTTGAAGTGGAATTAACGTCGTATGTATAATTAAATAAATAAATGGCGTTATATTTTATGTATTTCGGTGGGTTAGCTATTTTCTATATCCTTAAAGATACTTAATTATAATTAAAATATTTTTGTATTAATAAATCAAGCAGAAATGCGTGCTCGAAAACCAATTGGAGCATATCTTTCGTATTAGAATATAATCGGTTTGTTTTCCATCGAACTTTTCCAATCTCGTCTTCATATTATCTTTGTGTTTTTCTAGTCGTGTTTTCGTCACGTTTTGGCACAAAAAACACACACACATATATACGGGGAATAGTGGATAAATAAGGTGATTCTGAAAACATAAGCTGCAGATATGATCCAATCTTGTTAGACGTATCGGACGCCCCTGGGAACCAACCGCGATGGGGAAATATAACATTATATTTATATACTTTGTGATATATAATATAATGGTAGATCTCTCTGTCTCCTATAATAAGTGTGGTGGAAAATTACAACTCTGATCCTGGTCAGGGACATATTGTCTTCCTGGCTTTACTCACTCTTGGGATATTTCACGCTGCACTCCCGATTCAAAATAATAAATGTTAAAAAAAATCACATTTCAATTATTCTCCTTTGGCTACATTCCAATTTATGAACACCAATATGCTTATACTCAACTTGTTTTTAATGGAAACTAAAATATTTTTATCGTAATTATGTAATGCCAGTACGATTATAAAAAATATACACCAAAGGAGGCCTAAGAAGTGTGAAGCCAGAAAACAGTGGAAAGTGTTGGGAAAATACTAATCAACACTGTAATAATTGATAGCTATGTAATTAATTATATTTTACTAACAAACATTACGCATAGGGCTTAAGTTATCAATTTTGTATCTACATTCTGAGGTTATGTTTACGGGTTTATTACTACGCCTTATTTCGCGTCATACTTCTGGTCATTAATCAGGGATAGGAAATACAATCAAAGATAATATGACATCATAATTATAATTTGCACGGAATCAAAATAGTACGCCGTAAATATAAATCACGCGGTAAATTACCAAATAATCAAATCGCAAGATTTTCAAACTAAAAATTGAAAAATGTAACTAGCAGACTTGGAACATTAATTATAGTGGAGATGGATTACACGTTATGCGCTTATTCTTCAATTTATTTATTTTAGTATGAATAAAAGACATGTTGTATAATATATTTTATGAATTTTATAAGTGGGATTTTGAACTCTTGCGTATTATTATTTTTAATATATTCCATGCGAAGTGTCCGGGTGTGTAAGTTATCGGTAACTGCCAAATAGCATATATCGTGTCTTGTTAAATATTACACAGTGGCATGCAGAGATGACATTTTGTCATAAATTCAACAAAATGGAATTGAGAAGAGCAATGTCCGTTGTGGAGATGTGAAAAGTATGCAAGACGGGATTAAAGTCCGAGTGCAGAGAAGACTAATCCTCTCGTTTATACACATGCCACAAATATAACTCCGACATCAGTTTTGTCATACTGGAGAATTACCAATACTGCATACATTGCTTATATTTAATGCAAAATTAATGTAAACACCCATCATAAGACTTGGATCTTGTGTGTGGTGACTGCGAAACATAAATATGTGCTTTACATCGTTTCAAATATTGTTGAGATGATTTCGTTTAAATTTGCAGTATAATTAATCTCAAAATATTATTGAGAATCGAGTTAATTCTTTTATACATTTATTTACCTCTAACAATATTTTATTACAAATTTAATGGTTTATTAAATATTTGAAAATGAAGACAACAATGGCGACTGTTTCAATCATCACCTTTCCGTGCAAGTTTTCAAAAAAAAAAACAAAAAATTTATAATAAATATACTACAATTATTATATAAATTAACAATGGTTTCCCATGTGTACATCGCCGAAAGCGTACCTTAGCCTTATTTTGTATTGGTTTCCTAGTCGTGTGTCGCTATAAACGTACACATTAAAGACGGTAGTAGAGTTGCTTTGTTGTATTTTTTTGTTTGTAAATGCCTCTCCCGAGGCTCAATCGAGGCTTAAACCCATTAAAAGTATAGTAGAGCAAATGTACTATTGTATTTAAGACGTATGTAGGTTTATGGCAACGTACGCTTGAGAAACTAATACTTTATACGTGCATCTTAAATACGGTAGTAGAGATGCTTTGTTAATATTTTTATTGTAAATGCCTCGCCCAAGGCTCAATCAAGGCTTAAACCCATGAAAAGTATAGTAAGACAACTGTACTATTGTATTTAGGACGTACGTTTATGGCAACGTACGCTTAAGAAACTAATATTTTATTCGTACATCTTAAAGACGGTAGTAGAAATGCTTTGTTATATTTTTTTGTTTGTAAATGCCTCGCCCGAGACTAAGTCAAGGCTTCAACTTATTAAAAGTATAGTAAAGCTGCTGTATCATTGTATTAATTTAGGACGTACGTTTATGGCAACGACGCTTAGGAAACCAATACTTTAGTCACAAACAGTGTATCGATGACTTAATCTCCAAACGTGATAACGGCTCAGTACTAAATCTATGTAAATATTATATTTATGTGATAATCAAACATTTTTATGTTGTTCTTCTACAATTAAATTTACTGCAGTAATCACCTTTAATAAGACCGTTCTAATTATTATTTTTTATTGCTTTCAGGTATGTGTGTCGTATCAATCAGATTTGAATATTTTCATCATCATATGTGAGTAATTAAATTAAATTATTTGTTGCGATTGGTATTGAATGAGTATTTAAAGTGTGTGTTGATGTTAAAGGCGTGCAAAAGGATGTTGTACCTTCCGAATGAACCCATACAAATGTCTCTCTTTTGGATGGGTCGCCGCGCCTAAAATGGGACTCCATTTGTTCCTAATGAGTCATTATACAAAACTCGATCTTGCGCCTTATGTACGTGAAAAAAACAATCATTATTATGCGGATTTCGCAGGTCGCGGATACTTTGTTGTGTCTTAAAGGACAGGTTTCTTTTTTAACGACAAGAAGACCCTATTTTACGCGGTGTGATGAAATATTTTAGGCGGTAACGAAGTAAGAACCGGTAATATTCAAAATGCATACGAAGCAGACAAGGAATACATTATGACTTCGCAGTACTACGGTAGCGATGAGTGGGCGGCTCTTTTTGCACATCATTTTAGCTATATCTTACATAAATAAACACTATTTTATATCAGAATATTCATCTGACATTAGTAAACGACCTTATTAGTCGTATTAAATCTAAATAAAACTGTCTGGTTACGAAAATTTGATCACGATCTACGGAAACGCAACAAATCGTCAAATTAAATTGGAATCCGAATGCGCATGCATATATATTTTTTATCAATAACTACTTTCAAATATGAGAAACTTAACAAGCAACTATCTGGTTATATTATGAAAATATTTTTCTCAAAATTAAATTATTAATTTACCAAAAAATCTTAACATAAATGATTTCGGTCTTTTTAGGGCGGACTTCAACTAACTGAATATATTTTAGGGGATTGTAGGGTATTGCAAAACTGTTTTTTAAATTATTTATTTATTTGAATATAAACTCTCATAAAATATATAAATATAAAGTATTTTATATGTTATGATATAAAAATATACAAAACGGAGAAATGATATAAAATAAAGTCTAGGAATTAATCATTTATACGAGAATCATTTCTATTAAGAAATAATTAAAAATCACATCAACAATTAAAAATCTGCTGTTTCTATGAATTACACAGTGAAAGTTGTTGCGTGTGTATTATTTTGGTTAAATATTTTATCAATATTTAATATATTGTTATACTTATACTTGCGACACCCTACCACCCCCTAAAATATTCTCAGTTAGTTCAAGTCCACCCTGTATATGTATAGAAGAATTTAAAAATCAGCAAAATATCATTTGCATGAATTAAACTTTATATCACCCAGTTAGATTTAAAATTAACGAGTGCCTTAGTACAGAAAGTTGTCTTGTTTGTCCTTATCGGCAGTGTTTTAGCATATTATTTCGCTTATAGTATTTTAATTGTATAGTTGGGCTATAACATGTCATCGAGACACATGGTTAAATCTGATATCAGATTATATTAATACCTTCATGGTCACCATAAATACCCATCGATAAATACAACCGTCCATAAAAATCTTTAAATGGGACTTATTTTCCCGTCCAACTGCGGTGGGTCGTCGTACATTAATTTTGTTATGGATACTTCTCGCTAATCTGATCTTTAATACAAGAACAATTATTCGAGGACATTATTTAATAAATTATTTTTGTGTTGAAGCGTTTATTGGCTAGTTACTTAGAGTATCATTAACTAACACTAATTGAAATAGTCACATAACAACGGTCGGAGTCAATTGACATGTAACATTAGTGTAAAAAAATGATTAAGTGTTGATCTTTTTTTTATGCATATACCTAATATTGATAATTAATGAACTTATATAAATAGAAGTGTCATGCATATTGTTTTCATATATTAGAACATGGCCGACACTACTACATGCGCATATTATACATATACATCACACACTCGCGGACTTGGGCCACCCACAACATAATTGTACCTAAAATCCTGCACTCGAGATTGTGACATTTTGATTTGAATTCGACTTTATTTCAAATAAGGCTAATAAAAACTAATTTCGTCACTATCTTAAGAATATTATTAAATTTTTACAGCTTTTTGTCAAATTAAATTAATTTGATCGGTTATTGTGACTCCAGATTAACCCTAATTTGAATACCAAATATTGCTAAGATAATTAATTTATTAAAATAATCAAAAGACAAATAAATCAAAATAGAAAATCTACTTAAGAGTCTTAGGGCCAATAAACTTATATCTATAGAAGTGTCATACGTATTTTTTCATGCATTATAACACGGTTGGCACTACCACATACGCATATTATACATATATTTTACACATTATTAGGCTGTGGCCACCTGCAACACTTTAGTCTCTAAAATTCGACACGTACGATAATCCGATGCTAAAGAGCAATAAGATTTTTTTTTCAAAAGCATCCGTAATTATACTTTGAATAACGCACTTAAGGATATTGAATGACGGTGTTATTTTATTAGAAAGGTCGACAAGTGACAGATAAACAGTACGAAAATTATAAACAGCGCTTATATGAAACCTTTGGTGTCACTTTCAACATTTTTGATGTCTTTTAAAGTCTTATTTGCACCTCTATACATACATTTATGCTGTTCTGTTATATGGATTCCATCAATCATGTGACATTCCTATGGAGCAATCGGTGTCATTTCGATGCTTATTTATCCGAATTGATAGCAAAGACTCTTTTCGAAGAGTCAACAATGGTGGTAAGGACCGGTTGGTTAATGGTTAAGTGAGGTAGCTAGACTGGTAATCCTTAACATTGTGGGTGGAACGACACTACCTTTTTACACCAACACCTTGATTTATCACACTGTGATCGACTGAATAAAATAAACACAAAAAAAAACATCAGACAACACAAAATTCGTGACAAATACGCCTTCAATCGCCACACAAATATACCGCCATAAATAAATCATTTTTTTATTAAATTACCCAGTGAGCAGAATTAACATTATGCTTGACTAATTCATATGTCTGTAGGTATTTAATTATGGACGAGTTGAGTTGTTGGTGACAGATAACAGAGAGACAGTTGACTAAGATAAGACTTAAAGGTGTTGGCCAGCAAACCAACCGGTCTGTCTTCCTCTTTAATATTACTTCTACACGTACTTATTTAGTACTTAATTAATACCAACTATTTCTTGAGAGGTGGATTGATTTAACTGTCAACTTTGATCATCTAATTTATTGAACCTTTCCACTCGTGTGTTCCATTAACTAATCATACAAATATACAGTGGAACCTTCATATAGGTGAAAGAAAGGGTCGCTTTATCAAGGATTCTTGAACCCCTAACTTATTTTGACATGTATTTCATTACATTGATTATGATGAAAAAGTTTTAGTTAGTCTATGAATTAGTAAGCACCTATGAACTATACCCATTTCTAACATAAATATTTTTTAGACACAATACTGTGTTGTTTCATTTGTAATCTTAACTATTACTAGTCACACAAGATTATCTGATATTTAAACAGCAATTTTGTTATATCAAATTATATGATTATCATTAAAAACTAATGATGATCTTAATTTAATGTACACATGTTGATAAATTAATTATTATTATATTTATTAATATATACTGATCATATCTAAATCTAAAATATTCATTTTTATGGAAAGTTAGAGGAATTCCATAAATGGTGAATATTTTTACTATAACTATTTATATTACTCAAGATGCTTTTTGAGATGGGTTTGTTCAATAAATTTTTCAGATACAAAAACGTGTTGATTCAGTGATCTTAACTATTACTAGTTACACAGGTCACCGACTTAATAATCAGCATTTACCTTACAATACAGGAAATCAGAGTAAACCTGGATCAAGGCGATCGATCGGTATTTTATTAATTTTATTCCCGATCTCCCAATCGTAATAACCGATCATTTTTTAAACCTGAGCGGGATTTGAATCCATGACCATAGTATTTAGCGGCCCTGAGGTATTTCGC